>CAUYQG010039242.1:0-40056 GCA_963574415.1 Tarsius wallacei | reverse complement strand
TGCATCTGTAGTGCCAGCTACTCAGGAGGTTGAGGCTGAACTCAGGAGACTTGCCTAAGCTCAGGAGGTCAGGGCTGCACTCCAGCCTAGATAACAGAGTGAGATCCTGACTCAAAAAAAAAAAAAAGAAAAGAAAAGAAAAAGAAAAAAGACAAACTAAGTGTAAGATTTCAGTAGAATATTTAGTAGAATAACTAGGTAAGCAGATAAATATAAACTTTTACTAAATTATGCATATATTCTTATATCCCACAATAAAAATGTAAAATGTTTTTAAGTAGAAAATAATCCTATTCCCTTCATCAACATAAGGATATAGCATATATACTGTTGGGGACTTCCCCCCAATTTTAATGCATTTTTTTGCATAAAATAGATCTATTAAACGTAAAGCTTGTTTTTTCATTCGTGGTGTGTCAGTTACTTACATTAAGTATAAATCTATTAGAATAGGAACACACAATCTGAATAGCATTCTTGTCATCTATGAATTAATTGCAAATTTAAAAATATATGCCATTGTAGTATGACACAAGAAGCTATTTAGTATGCTTCCCAAGTATTTTTTGAGTCCTTAGAGTAAAAATCATTTTACTTAGCAAGGAAAATTTGCAGTGGAGTCGACATAATTATAATTATTCATGCAAAATACTTCACACAGCTTCTTACAAAAACAAAGTGATTAAAAGACTGCCATTGTGGTGGAAAAAGAAAAATATGTTTATAAGTTTAGTACTTTGGTTAAGATCATAATATATGTAAATCCCAGGCCTAAAAATGAAAATATAGTTGTGATTTAGTGAAGTCAAAGCTTTGGATTGTGTCAAATCGATGCTCCTTAAAATGTAAAGTCATCTTCTCCAAAGAGCAATCTGAGCGGAATTTCCCTTGCCACTATCTCCCATCCCAAACCCACCCACTAAAAAGAGTGGAGTTTCCGGGTGTGTCATAATTCACTTCCTGTTCATGATGCTCTTGAATATAACACTGGTTGGCATGACTAAATCCACCAGGAGTTGAACTTAGAATCGCTTAGTGACTAGCAAGTAATATATTGGTAGGTCTTCTTCCCCCCAGACAAGAGCCCCAGGTGATGCTTACATAAACCACATCACACCTTCTCTACCTCACTGGTTCTCCAAGTGTGGTCAGGCCAGAGGCAACTACCTGGGAACTTATTAGAAATGCAGAATCTCACCCCCAAACCTATCAAGTCAAAAGCTCTTGAGGTAAAGCCTAGTAATCTGTGTTTTAACACGCCTGCCACATGGCTTTGATGTGCTAACATTCGAGAACCATCTCTACAACATGTCACAGCCTCCATAGAGACTGAAGAAGAAGACAGGATAAAGAAAATTGGGCTGGTGGAGGCGCTATCAGGTACAACAGTCATAATACAAAACTGTATGAAGTTTCAACTAAAAGTAGAATTGCCATAGGATCTAGCAAATCCACTTCTGGGTAACTATCCAAAAGGATCTGAAATCAGTACATCAAAGTGCTATCTGCACTCCCATGTTTATCGCAGTATTATCTTTTGGAGGGCAGGCTTCTTGGAGTACAGGCTTTCTCCACTAGGTAAGTGTTCTAGGAACCCAACAGCGCTAGTGTACGTGCTAGTGTTGTTGTGAGAGGCTGTATTGCAGAAGAAATGGCCTGAGTTGTAGCAAACAGTAGCCATTTATGGAATCAACCTAATTATCTATCAATGGATAATTGGATGTTTTAAAATGTAATACATGAACACAGTGGAATACTCTTCAGCCTTTAAAAAAGAATATTGTGGCAACATAAATGAACTTGCAGCATATTATGCTCAGTGAAAGAAGTCAGGCACAAAACAAAAACCACATTCCCACTTACATATGGAGTCTAACACAACTCATAGGAGCAGAGAATTGAATGGCTGTTATCCGGGATGAACAATGAAGAAAATGAGAGTAGTTGGTCAAAGTGAACAAAATTGCAGTTAGACAGGAGGAAATCATTTTTTAAGATCTGCTGCACAGCCTGGGGACTATAGTCAATGATAGTGTATCATATATCTCAAAATTACCAACAGAGTAAATTTCAAATGTTCTCAGCATAGAAAATGATAAGTGTTGGAGGTGGTGGATACGTGAATTACCTTTATTTAATCATTTCACTTTGTATACACATATCATAACATCTTCTTGTACCCCATAAAATTATAATTTGTCAATTTACAACATTTTTAAAAGTTAACATGGTTTCAAGGTAGTAGCAGTACGCTAAAGTCTATTCCTCTCCTTATTGGAAAGAACGAATTTGATGGTCCTGGTTTTCCCAAGGTGTATATCCCAGCTCATGTTCTCATGGCCATGGCCCCTCATTTTTCTTTCTTTTTTAGTAAAATAGCCTTTTCAGGGTTGTGCACTAATGACCTCTTTCTCTCCATTGTCCAGTCACATAAACTAACACTGAGAAAGCGCCCAAGTGTTTTTGTTTGTGTGTTTCTTTTGTTTTTAAATTTAGCCTTTATCTCTGGGGAAAACTGCCCCTCTCAGCTTCTCTTCCTTTGCTGACATCGGTCTATCTCTATGGCTTATTTATCCTACTCTCTTTGCTGACCCATCTTGACCAGGGCAAACAACTTCCCCCTCAGACACTTTGCACTCACTATTTTTGTGTGTGGAACATTCTAGAACCCAGAACTTTCAAGGCCACTCCCTGTGGTCATGTAGACTGCAGCCTCAATGTCTCTTCTTCAGAGAAACCAACCCAAGACTACAC
Organism: Tarsius wallacei; assembly: GCA_963574415.1. Classification (NCBI taxonomy): domain Eukaryota; kingdom Metazoa; phylum Chordata; class Mammalia; order Primates; family Tarsiidae; genus Tarsius; species Tarsius wallacei. The sequence goes on along the minus strand of CAUYQG010039242.1, from coordinate 37,302 downwards.
AAGCTGTATCCATTCACATTTCAGCATCTCATTCTGTTAACTTATTTATTTCCCCTCTGAAATGTTCTCCTTTTACTTATTCCCTTATTTGTTTAGGCTCTTCAGATGCAAATGTAAACTCTATGAGAGCAGAGACTTTGTCGGTCTTGTTCTCATGATACACTCAACACCAATGCCTGGCATGGAAGAGTAGACACTTTCCAAATATGTGTTCCATAAATGAATGATTACAATGCCATCATTTCATGTTTATTCCATTAGCTATTGGTAGAACTCTTTCCATTGAAAGTGACACATTGTTCCCACCTAGGTTAGTCAAACAGAATATTTGGTAAAAGATACAAGAATATCTCACAGAAATCCAGAAGAAAAATACACTCAGGTCATCAGAGCCCTTGGAAGAACAGCATGGAGTACAAAGGTAGCCTCTTCCCTTCTCCTATTCTGGCCCCTTGCTGCAGTTCCCTGCCTTTTCTCTCCGGCCATGCTGTGTACCTCACTTCCCTGGTCCATGTGGCAGAAAACATGGCACCAACACCTGCGAAGTTGCACCTGCTCTCATTTCCACCTGGTGGAGAAAAAAATGTATTCTCATTCTCACTCCCAGCTCCATAATTTCTAGGGAAGCATTCCATTTGATCCAGTGATGTCAATTTCCTAATCACAGAGTAAGGGCAGAGGGTGACAGGATAAGAGCTTTATGTTGTACTACTGTGAAAGTTTACCAGTAACTATTTGAGTTTATTAAAAAATAAGATGACATTTTCTTTCAAAAAAAAGGGAAGCCAATTCTCAAGAAAAGTATTAACTGAGAAGTATTAATTATGTTGGGTTTGGGGGATGCCCATTGACAAACTCTTGAGGGCAACACAGGATTTGGTGACAGCTGTCAACTTACAGCCAATCTACTGGGGTTCAAATCCCAACCCTGTCACCTAAAACTGTGTGGCCTGAGTCAAGAATCTTTTTTCCATCTGTGCCTCAATGGGTCCTCTGTAAAATGAGGACACTCCAAGTCTACCGTGGTGATTAATGCATGAAAAGAACTTCCAACAGTGCTTGAATGAGTTCATACAGCATCCAAAAGAGTCTAACTATTCAAATAAAGCGTTGACACTACAACGTGCCACAAAACAGAGTAGTTACAGACACGAACTCACAAACCATCTGCAAGTGTATACTGTCAAAAGAAATGCCAGACACACTTCTGTGTTTTCAGCTATATTTCCACACATTAGTGGAAATACTGTCATCTTAATATAAAAATGGCAGTCATTTAGAAATGTGAGTGTACAATTTGTGTATGAGAAAGAGAAAGAATTTTTTTCTATAAAGGGACATGTGATGGGATCACACAAGAGAGGACCCCCCAAAAAACAGAATTATCTTTTGGAGCACAGACACCTTGTAGTACAGACTTTTTCCACTAGGTAAGTGTTCTAGGAACCCATCGGCACAAGTGCACCAGCTAGTGTTGTTGTGAGATGCTGTGTTGTGGAAGAAATGGTCTGAGGTGTGGCAAACACGTGACTGATTCTTCCATCATGACAACGCACCTGCCCAAATGGCACTAAGTGTGCAGCAGTTTTTGACCAAAGACAGCATGACCCTCCTACGTCCCACTCTCCCTATTTACCAGATCCCACCCGAAGCAACTTTTGTTTGTTTCCCCAGATGGAAAAAGTCCTCAAAGGGAAACGTTTTGCCAATGTGAAAGAGGTGAAACAAAAAAACAGCAGAAGCACTAAAAGGCATCAAAACAGTTCAAAAACTGTTCTGAGCAGTGGGAAAACATCTTGATAGGTGTATTGTATCAAATGAAGAGTACTTTGAGGGTGACTGAAGTTTAAACCTGTAAGAATAAATACACAATTTTTTAAAAATAAATTTCGTGGTTTTTGACCCCCCTCACACCCCCTCAGGTTGTTACCTGCCTCACTGCTCACTCTTTTCTCCTTACATTCATACACAAATGCTCTAAGTATGCCTCTTCCCTCACCAAAAGTCTCAGTTATTCACTGTTGTGGAGGCCGAGGCAACTCCATCCTTGTTGCTAATCTTCTATATTGGCTTCTGATTAACCCCAGTTCTGGGAAGAACTCTAAGATTTCTAGTTTATCTATTGCTCCTTATGTAAGAGCATGTTTGCCATAAATTGTGCCTTTAGACCTTCATACTTCAATTGTCCTACACATCTCTTCTAAATGACCCCTTTCCTATAGCATGTAAACCCTGAGTCTGCGGATACAGGGATCCACCATTTTGTCTCGCAGCTACCCAAGACACAGGCATAGCTTCTGTTCCTAGGTCCCTATTAAAAACTTATTTCTAAGAAACTGGCTAGGTCAGCCTCTTTCTTCAGTCTTTCGGTTCCCTTGAACTTTGGGTGTAGATTAGCATAGCCCACGCACGGTGACTGTGGACATAAACTTGAGTTTGTGAAAGCTGCTCCGGACAGAAGGATTCAGAGACATATGTCAGGAGCCTGTTTCTCCAAGTGCTAGGTCTAGATAAACGATGGTGACCCAGGTAGACAGGAAAAGGAGGAGGAGCATGAGGCCAGAGAGGACACCTCAGGCTCACCTTGAAGCTGGGCAGGGACCCGTCCCTCAAACAGGTCCAGTTGGAACAGAGGAGCAGATACTCTAGCAGAGCTGACCATGCCCCTGCTTCCATCTGGGGAGACCCCAACTACCACAGAAATACAGAGGACAGCCCATTGGGAGTAGCATGGTCAGTGTCACAGGGATTCTACCCGGCAATTCCCTCCTTCCACAAACATTTCCCTGTAGAATACTCACATTGACAATCTGTCTACTGGACACGTCCAAGCCTAAGAACTTGGACACCTAGGAAAACAATGATGGTCTTTCCTCTGGCCAAATTGCACCTAAAGTAATTCCTGATTCTCAAGTGTAAAAACCAACTCCATGTAAGTTAAAGGACATCTACTGAAACCACATTAGCTTGGATTTTCAGAAATAAAAGACTTGATAGAAATCACAATCTGTGGATGAGGATGTGACTGGAAAAACTGCCAAATGCTTGATAGTTGACAAACGTCATTAACTCATCTGTAGCCACACCAGCTATCTGTGAGATCTACTGCTATTTACAGCTTTGCTACCATGAGGAGAAAATCATCCCATGACAGCTAACCAGAAACAACAAAATGCTTCTATTTTTCTCTTGCTCCCCCCCTTCAATTGCCTAATGTTTTAATCTTTACATTTCTTGTAACTTCCTTTTAATGTTTGTTGACTGGTTTTCTACTGGTAAATCTTTCACCTATTTCTCATCATCAAATCGCAGGTAAGTAAAGTAGTTCAACACATGTTGATTGGTTAAAAGTCAAAATTTTCTTTATATCCACTTAAAATTTCTATTTAAAATGGTAGTTTGGATTTTTTTATCTTAGCTACTTGGGTCCTTTTTCCTCTAGATCTTGAAATTTTTCAAAACAATTTCAAATCACAAATATTTCTTGGCCAAAAAGAAAATATGTGATTTTTAAATTCAATAATTCTTTATTATTGTAAATTTAAACATTTTAATAACCACATGTGTGGATGTAACATTATTCAATGAGTTGCTACTTTCTGGAGGAACAGGACTTTCTCATCAAGCTATAAAAATTTGACAAGATAATAAGTGGCTCAAAATAATACTGCTAAAAGATATGATTGCTATTACACATTTTTTTTTTGAATAATCAAAATATCTACCATTAAGGTAGTAAGTTTCCCATCACAAAAAATGCTTGCTTTTGTATTATATGCCAGTTACAAGGCGACATTTTAAAAAAATATGTCAATCCATGATTAGAAGAACATTCAGCTCAGCTCACTCTTTCAAAGCCACTCAGGACCAAAGATGCTGGAATGAAGAGGAATTGGTCATAGTCTATCCATTAGTTCCTAACTCCTGATGCTGAGGCTGCTGTTGCTAGTTCTTAACTTGGAGTTCCAAAGCCATCTCTATTACTGGGCTGCTCAGCACTCAACAACCTGAATTTTGCCACCTTTTACTTCATCGTGGTGTTTTTCTGATTATTCACCCACTGCTTCTCTGAAGCATGCCTTAGGCTTCAGCCTTGCTATGCTTCCATCTCAGCTGATACACAATACTTATTAGGAGTGTGGCAAAGGACTATTTCTGCTGAGGGTGTTTTGTTTAAAATTAGAGACACTTTGAAATCTTTTTATGACTCTACGAGTACATGAATAGTCAAGATTAAGCCCATCCAATTGTTGGTATGAATAGGCTGTGTATAGGCACCACTCTATGGAAAGTTGCAGAGACCCAGTGGGTGTATACCCTGACAAGCATGATCAGAGTCATTCACCAAAGGATCAGTGGCACACACAAATAATCAAGAAAAACCAGGCATCAAATTCTCATTCGTGGCAATTCCAAAGATTACCTGTGTCATCACTCTCTTCTTCAAAGACAAATAAAAATAGAGAATGTGATCAGTATTTGGCCATGGACAAATTTTTGTTGACGAGTCCTAGGGAAGAAGAAATTTATTTTATGTCTATTCCTCATCAATGTTTCTACATAATTTGAGTTTGTAGGTTTACTTTGTTCTTGAACACATACAAATGGCCACAAATGACTAAAACATTTTCCAGTTTAAATGTTGAACAAACATTCATGAAAAGCTACAAAAATAGTCATTTAAAAATTCAGGTGCCTTCTGCTTGGACACATAGAAATAAAATATTGACATTAACAACACAACCAGCTTTTGGGATCCAACACCCAAAAGAAAATTTGAATTTACAATAGGAATTCAGTTAAGGAAGATGGAGCTGTGTGATTAAAGAACTTTTTCTCCATGTCATTTTATTTTCTTTAACATTTTCCAGAGGTGTTTGCACACCACAACTTACATTTTTAAAAATAGCAAGGTTGTCATGAGACCAAAGTACTGAAGCATCTTCCACTCAGATTTAGATAGGTTTTGCTGCATATTACCATGTCTCTTCAATGAACAAAAATCCCTTTAATTTTCTTCCTCAAATTCCTGAATGTCTACAAAAGCTGGGGCAAGAGAAGCCTTTTCATTTTCCTATCCCACAAATCAAAGCACAAATTTTATCTTGAGCAAAATTCCACTCTTCCTCACCCCCAAAGTTTTAAACAAATGTGTGGGGTTTATTCATGAAGTTCCAACTGAAAACATAAAGCATAATAATCGTTTCTAGGCAGCCAACTGATGAAACTCTTCTACAGTGTATTTGTCTTGCTCTTATCCTGCTTAAATAGGATTGAGTATGCCAGCCCCTTTTTGCCTCCCAACCCTGAATGCTGAAGAGCGGTTTCTGCTACAGTCAAATCAGGTTAGTGTAAAACTACCCATAGCCTAAGAATTGTGCACAATCCAACCACTTCAGCCATTAACTAAAATTGTCTCTCAACTATGCAGAACTATTGACCAAGATAGCACGCTTTACTGTTTGCCAGAGTAACAGCTGTCGTCATGAAAATTCAGGCTAGTTTGTAACACATGCTTTCTGTAATGGACACAACTTTAGGGGGGAACAGAGCAGGGTGGATGTAATTACCCCACCCACATAGCCCCAACTTCCTTACCAAATCACGAATTATGGTTAAAGTACAGATTCTGCTTGTGCAACTAAATATATTTCACATTTGCTGTGAACAGCCAGCATATCATATTCTTTTGAGCGCTCACAGCTATTGGCAAGCAAAGGATTTTATTTTCTGAACATGTTTATCCATTTTTGGCCACAGAGAGAATTTTCTAGAAATTACAGTCTTAGAATGTATTCTTAAAGCAGCACATATATGAAGGGGCTATTTCTACCCAATCGATTTTATTACATGTTTTTGCATGAAACAATACTAAAACAATTTTGATCATGCCTTAAAATATAATAAACAAGTAATACGTTCATAATTACACTAATATTTCCTGATGTCTTTTTTTAAGATAGTGATGTCTTCTCAAACCAATTTTACTTCAAATGTTCCAAAGTTAAGAAAAAGAATTCCTTCAAATCCTTCAAAAACAACTCAGATGCTTTTATTTAAAATGAGCTTTGCCATTAGGGAACTGTTACTTTATAGGAAGCTGTTGTCAAATAGAAATTCTAATCACCTTGCTACCCATTTCACGAGAGTTCATTATAGTCAGATACACGTGACCTTCCACAGTTAGTTTATTTTGGATTATAGCTTGATTCCCCAAAGATCTGGATATTTAACAAGGAATTACTACTGACTTAAATAAGTTCACAAAAGATAGTAAGTATGCTGTGTCTGGTGCACACACAAATACAAAAAGGCCAACATACCTATAAATGTGTGATTCATTTTAGCCTGATTAGCAACGGTTTTCAAAATGGCTCCGCTAATCCCCACACAACCACCCCCCACCTCAACCCAGAATCAACAAAATCTTCAGCTTGTTTAAGTTTGAAACTTGAGAAAATAATCTATGCTTTATTGGAACCCCAAATGCAGCTGTAGGGATCCCTTGGAGACCTTCGTGGGGTTGGTAGACACCTCAGTAAAAGAGTTTTATTAGCATTTAATTTATTTAATTTTGAAGGGATTAGATGAAATGTTAGCGTAACTGCCTGCAACCCACATTCTACAATCAACAACCCAATACCATTACTTCTTCCAAGAAAACGTCCGTGTATTTTGAGAATGGCTTTATACCATCAGCATGTTTTGTAAGTTTCTCTGGAAGCGGAAGAAAAAAGGATGAATAAATAGAGGTTTTTCAGCTAACTAGACACTTGAAAAGGAAGCTGTCCTAAGCCAAAACCTCTGTGGATTACGCCAACCTGTTTAAGACAAACCGGTGCCTTTAATTCTCATTTATATCTGCAAAATAAATTATTATTCTCAATTTATTACACAAGTTTATGTTCATTGCTGTGCACCAAAGGGGCTAAATTAGAATGCACTGCAGAAAGACTTTTAGGTCCTAGCTGAGTATTTAAACTGCTTTTCTTATTTCACTGGCATAGTAAGAAAAGAATTAATCCTTGCCTTTAGGTTCCCTTTTTAGGGGGAAAAATATAAGCTGAAACTTACACAGATGATAACTCACACACACACATAATAACGTCAATGAAATTGCATTTTTTACTGATTTCTTCCATAGACGCTTATTTTATGTACCATTGTATAATGGACACAGTATTTCCAGAGATTATTTTTCAGCCAGAAAATTAACTGTGAATCATGAAAGGGGAAAATAAAATCACCGCTCCAAACAAAGAAAATTACCTGCTGGTTTCGTACAAATCAGAGCAGGCATTGGAAGCACAGGAGGCTGGCTTTTCTGTGCAGCATCCATTTAAGCTGGCATCTGACGACAGTGCACACGTTGCCAATATCAGCTCTCTGCCAACCCTATCACTAGTCGGGCTGGCAGCCCCGAAATAAAACAAAGACCAGATTACTGGCCTTGAAAATATCAAGAGGGAGGGACTGCTGCTTAAGAGGCATTTAAATAATCTTCCTACGTCTCTTAACAAGATTACCCCCTGAAAGCCCCCTGAGAAACCAAACCCTTTCACCACCCGCCCCCAGGTTTTTGTGCTTCCCCAGCTAGAAAGCTTTGTACGGAACAAGTTTTAGTGTACCCTTCCACCAGATGTGGAAGTTAGACCTCACCAGCCTCACTTGAAATTCTTCATGTGGATATTGTTGAACTGCCCAAACCCACCCTCAGAGACCGCAGCTGAGTGCATCTCTTCTCTCCAGGACCAACAAGGGAAGAAACTTGGCTGTGTTTGTTCGTGGAGAGGCTGAATTCCTATCCTTTTTATTGACCTAATGTTCTATTTTCATACGTATGTACATTGACCCAACAGACCTATGAAGTAAACTGAGGTCTGTTTTTCCCACCTGCATATGGAAAAAAAAAAACGGGATTGCCAGGAGCCAGAATTTTGCTGGTGAGTTCTCTTCCCACCTACACTCATCACCATGTCTCCATCCCACGGGTGCTCCTGAAGTCTCCCTTCCTAAAGTTTTGAATGGGACCCATTGATGCAGTGTCTCAAGACCAAGGAGGTGAAATAATCATACATTCTAGTCACACTCACCCTGCAGAAGGGTTGGCGCTTACCACTTTAGGTGTCAAACATCAGCCATAAGAGCTGCTGGTGACAGAGAAGTCCTTTTCCCTTAACACCTTCATAGGACCAGCCGTAGCCTGGGGGCTAGAACGTGTTGTCCATATCCTGGCAACTCTATTCATCAGTTTTAGGCCCGTAATAAACACCCTTTTAAGTGCCTGCCATTCTACTAAATGACTTCCCAGAAAGAATTTTAAATAGCAGAGAATGACTAGGCTGCTAATGGGAATAGCTGAGTCACCTCAAAGTTTTCTCCCCTAAATAAGAATTTAAGTTTTCCACCATGTTCTACAGAGCATCATCATAAATGTCTTTTAGGAGGACAACACATAACTATGATCAGTGAATATGGAAAAGTTCAAGTCATTTTCTTCAGATGCAGCCATAGCTTCCAAAATCTGCTCGTTGAAAAGACCCCCAAAAAAGATAGGACATAGATTTATGAAACACGGGAATGAAGATTAATTCCTCTGTGGGATATTGAATTTCTAAGTTTAAAGTTAATCCTAAATTGCTTAGAAACATTGTTTGTCTTTAATTATCATAATATTCTCATTCAATTAAAAAAAATTAGGTGCTGTAATTCAGACTTTTAATTAAGCGAATTAGCTTTTGACATTTTCTTGGAAAAAGATATTCCTAATGTGGCTTTTTTCCCTTTAGTTTCAATTAAACGTTTCTTAGCACTTTTTAAATACTTTGCTAAGAAATATGCAATTTATAGCCATGTGCCAACTTTGTTCAGACACTGGAAAACAGTAGCCCTTCCCTCAGACTTCATACATTGTAGCAATCGTTGGAAATTTGCATTGAATTCGAATGACTTCTTTAATAGTGAAAGATACAAATACTACAAGATAACTGTAACAAAATCACTTTTGCTTCTTGAGACAACCCCTACCAGTATTTCTCTGGTATTTCTATAGCTCTGCTGTTTTGTTTACTGAATGGAGCCCATGCTGGTCATCCCTAAATACCTCTTAACTTTACCTTCATGTCTGCCCTATAAATTTTCTGCTGCCACATTCCTGCTGCTTCTGTGGCTTGAAGTTGTCAGAGGAAAAAAGTTAACTCTGTCATTGGACAAAGACCTCTTTATATTTGTCTAAAGTGTAGATGAAGAAGCCCTGCAAAATGAACATTAAGCACTGGAGAAGGATCATCTCTGTCACATGTATTCTACATCTCATATCATAGGGTCTTGATCATTGTTAGAGGACTAGACAATCTCCATAATCAACTGTGCAGAAATCATTAACAATATCTTCTCAGCGCCTCTCTTGTTCATGTGTTTGTTTTTACGGCGTCACTAATGAATCTTGTCTTTGCAGCTAATCAAATATGTCTTTGTATTTTAGGAAAAAAATAATAATGTAGCTTCATTTCTTTTGTAGTAAATATCCTCTCTGGTATACTCCTAATTAAGAAGTTAGATGTTTAAAATATGTTCTATTTGTTGCCTAGGTACAAAGCATCAACAGATTACAGTGGTGAGTGAAGTAAGGCCTAGATATTAACATGTCTCCCTCCTGTTTGGACCACTTGATCCAGTTCAAAAGCATGGAGAATTGATCTGTTAAGATCATAAAGTATTTACCTCTTCAAAAAGAATAAAGGAAATTAAACAAGTGGTTGCATATATGTGTATTTGTGCCTATTTAAAATCAAGTTCTTTGATATGCAATACTGATCCTATCATCAAGGAAAAGAAAAGAATTTTAAAGAACTTTTTTTTTTTTAAAAAAAAGGGGGGGTTCCACTTCATTTCATAAAACCTGAAAAACTGCAGAAGTATATCTAGTTATTCATCTTTGAAGTCACCTGCTCAGTCAAACATTCTTAGGTGTATATCTGTGGTTTCAAATGTTTGCTTTTGTAATAAAACAATTCTAACCTTATGAGACTGTCAACTCTGCAGAATAAGATCAGCTAACTAAAAGCTTTTGCTTTGGTTTTTCAACAATGCAATAGGGGGAGAAAAGAAAAGGAAGACAAGGACAAGAATAACATGGTATTCAAATGACTTGAATGAATATGGTGGAAGAAAATTACCCTACTGAAACCACTGAATAATGGTCCGTGATCTTATCAATTTTCATAAATTGAGCAGGTTGAAACTGGTCAGTGTTTAGCTAGCAAATTTGAGTGACTAAAAAGAGACTGATGAAAAGCAAATACCGTCAACTCGATTGTATCTGTGGGCAGATTTACCAACTTGTGGGTTAGCAATGCCATCTGATCTTTCACCCACTGACAGCCTTTGTGTTTTTCTGAAAGCTCAGGCCACCTGGGTCTACCGGAAAACTCTGCATCCCCACTGGACAACACTGGCAATTTACACTTGCTGAAAACCATCTCCAACGGCCAGTCACCACAGAGAAAAAAACTGAAACCGTTCCCCCCAGATCATCAAGGATGCCATTTCCCAAGTGAAAATTTATATTGCTAGCTGGGCACTGAGGCTCACGCCTGTAATTCTAGCACTTTGGGAGGCCAAGGCAAGAGGATTCCTTGAGCCCAGAATTTAGAGACCAGCCTGAGCAACAAAGCAAGACCTCATCTCTACAAAAAAAAATAAAAGTAAAAGAATTAACCAGTCATGGTGGCACGCTCCTATAGTCTCAGCTACTCAGGAGGCTGAGGTGGGAGGATTGCCCGAGTTCAGGAGGTTGAATCGCAGTAAGCTGTGATCTTGCCACTGCACTCCAGCCTGGGTGACAGTGAGACCCTGACTCAAAAAAAAAATGCTATTTCTCGCTTACTTCACATCACGTACTTTGCCAAGGAGATATATATATATGCATATCTTGTTTTATTGCACTTTGCAGATACTGCATTTTTACAAATTAAGGGTTTGTGGCAACCTGCGTCAATCAATCAAATTTGTCAGCACCGTTTTTCCAACAGTATGTGCTCACCTTCTGTCTTTGTGTCACGTTTTGGTAATCTTCACAATATTTCAAACTTTTACAAATTATTATAAGTGTCACAGTGATTTGTAATGAGTGATTTTTGATGTTACTGTTGTAATTGTTTAAGGGCACCATGAACCATGCCCATATAAGACAGTGAACATAATCAACAAGTGTTTGTGTTCTGACCGTTCCACTGATCAGCTGTTCCCTATCTCTCTCCCTCTCCTGCAGTCTCCCTAATTTCTGAGCCACAACACTATTGAAACTAGGACAGTTAATATCCCTACAACGGGCTCTAATTGTTCAAGTGGAAGGAAAAGTTGCACGGCTCTCACTTAAATCAAAAGCTAGAAATGATAAAGCTTAGCGAGGAAGCCATGTCAAAAGCCAAGACCTGGTGAAATCTAGGCCTCTCGTGCCAGACAGTTAGTCAAGTCATGCAAGCAAATAAAAAGTTCTCGAAGGAAATTGAAATTGCTATTTCAATGAGCACCTGAACGATAAGAAACTAAAACAGCCTTAATGCTGATGCAGGAAAAAAAAATGTGGTCTCAATGGAGGACCACACCAGCTGTAATATTCCCTTAAGCCAAAGCTCACTCCAGAGCAAGCATTTAACTCTCTTCAGTTCTGTGAAGGCTGAGAGAGGTGAGGACGCTTCAAAAGAAAAGTTTGAAGTCAGCAAAGGTGGGCTCACAAGGTTGAAGAAAAGAAGCTATCTCCACAGCATATATGGCAAGGTCAAGCAACAAGTGCTAATGTAGAAGTTGCAACAAGTTACCAGAAAATGTAGCTAAAATAACTGACTATGGCTGCACTAAACAGCAGATTTTCAATGTAGACAAAGCAGGCTGATATTGGAAAATGATGAGATCTAGCTAAAGAGGAGAAATCAATGCCTGGCTTAAAAGCTTCAAAGGACAGGCTGACTGTTTTATTAGTGACTTTAAGTTAAAACCAATGCTCAATAGTCAAACCATTTACTTTTCCAAAAATCCCCTAAGAAGTATGCTTAATCTACTTTCTCCATGCCCTAGAAAGGAAACGACAGAGCCTAGTTGAAAGCACATCCGTTTATAGCATGGTTTACTAAATATTTTAAACTCACTGTTGAGACCTACTGCTCAGGGGGGAAAAAAATGTTCCTTTCAAAATATTACTGTTTGTTGGCAATGCACTTAGTCTCTAAGAGCTCTGATGAAGATGTGCTCGGGAGATGAAGGTTGTTTTCCATGCCTGCTAACACAACATCCATTCCGTAGCCCATGGATCAAAGAGTGATGTTAACTTTCAAGTCTTATTATTTCAGAAATACATTTTTGTAAGCCTATCTCTGCCACAGACAGTGATTCCTCTGATGGGTCTGGACAAAGTAAACTGAAACCCTTCAGGAAAGGATTCATCATTGCAGAGGCCATTAGGAACATTCATGATTCATCAAAAGGGGTAAAAAAAATCAACATTAATAGCAGTTTGGAAGAAGTCACCCTCATGGACAACTTCGAGGTGTTCAGGTTCAAGAGGAAGTAACTGCAGCTGTGGTAGAAACGGTAAAGGAACTAGCCCGAAGACGTGACTGAGTTGCTGCCATCTCATGATCAAACATGAAGAAATGAGGAGCTGCTCTTTAAGGATGAGGAGGAAAAGTGAATTCTTAAGATGGAATGTTCTCCTGGCAAGATGCTGCGAACCGTGTTGAGAAGACAACAAAGGACTTAGAATGTTATATAACTTAGTTGATAAAGTCTTGGAAGCGTTTGAGATGATTGGCTGCCATTTTGAAAGGAGTTCTACGGAGGGTAAGTGACATGATATCAAACGGCATCCCATGCTACAGAGAAGTTTTTCACGAAAGGAAGAGTCAACAGATGTGACAGACTTCACTGTTGTCTTATTTTAAGAGGTTACTGTATCCACCCAGCCTTCAGCAATCATCACCCTGACCATCAGTACCCAGTGAACAGCCATCAACACAGTGGCAAGAAAATCCACCAGCAAGAAGCTTATATCTCACTGAAGCTTCAGATGATCATTAGCACTTTTAAACAATAAGGTATCTTTTAATTAAGGAATGTGCATTACTTTTTAGACAAAATGCTGCTCCACACTTACTGATATACAGTATAGTATAAACATCTATATGCATTGAAAACCCCAAAATTCATGTGATTCACTTTTTTGTAATATTAATATTCACTTTGAATGTGCAATTTCTACAAGGTTTGCTGGTGTTGCCTCATTTAATCCTCACAACGATGGTATAATAAAGAAACAATGGTCAGGCACGGTGGCTCTTGCCTATAACCCCAGGACTTTGGGAGGCTGAGGTAGGAGGATTGCGTGAGCCCAGGAGTTCAATGTCAGCCTGGGCAACATAGCGAGACCTTGTCTGTACGAAAAATCAAAAAATTAGTTGGCTGTGATGGTACATGCCCCTAGTCCCAGCTGCTCAGGAGGCTGAGGTCAGAGAATTGCCTGAGCCCAGGAGGTTGAGGCTGCAGTGAGCTGTGATCCTGCCACTGCACTCCACCCTAGGTGACAGAGTAAGACCCTGACACCAAAAAAAAAAAGAAAAAGAAAAACTATTATAGTTTTCATATAGAGTAAAAGAAATTAGTTTCAAATATATTAAAGTCACACAAATAGTGAATAGGAGTTGACAATCTGAGCTCATGTTTGTTAGACTTCTGTGTACGTTTGAAGAGGACGTTTGTAATTTCAGTCTATCCAGAATTTCTTTGCCCTTTCTTCTGGTAGCCCTACTTTCCTTTGGGAAACTGTCTCTTCCACCTTCCACGTGGTAGAGCCACTGGTCCCAGGGGTAGCTCATGTCCCAAGCTGCAGATGCTGGAGCTTAGTCATCCCGTGGCGGCATCAACAGAGACCAACACCCTGGCAGTGAGGTCATCGTACTGCTCTGGCTGTCTTCCGATGTCAGCCCTTCCTTTGATTCCAAGAGCCACCCAAGATCTTCTCATTAAAACCATTTTCTTGTGCTATTCAGAGCTGCTTCTGATGCTTGCAAGCAAAGAATACCTCCTGAAGAATCTATTATATTGATGCCTTTTAATATGCATACTAGGTGCTTGGTACCAAGGAATAAGGAAGATGTGGTCCAGCTCCTTGAGGAATTCAAAATCTAGAAAGAGAAACACGCACATAGGTGTTTCATTAAAGCTCTCATGAGGATATGATCATAAAAGAATAAACAACTGATTCTGTTTAGGAAATTTCAAAGAAAGTTCACAGGCAGTGGGTGGTTCACAGCAGCCAATCATTTTGTTTTCAGTAATACCTGATGATACCTTGGCTATAATAGACCTCTTTATTTGAAGCAGCAATAGAAAGTATTTATTGGCTTATTTATATTTTCATTTTTTCCGTATTCACATATTGAACAACTACTTTATTTAGGTGCCATATAAACTAGACATTGAAAAATAAACAAATTAATAAAGAAACAAACCAAAGAACGTGCTTGCTATTGTCAAAGAAAAACACATGCTTCCTATGATGTTTTCTATACCTGGTTTCTTAGTCTTAAGAAACCTTGCTCTACCAAGGAAAGTGGGTAGGTTTTACAAGCCAAACAGACCTGAGTTTTAGCATGGTTCTGAAAGCAGCCCTGAATATTTGGACAAGCAACTTAAAATCTTTGAGTCTCGGGTTCCTCATTTGGGAATGGCCGACATCATTTTGCCTCCTATGCTTCTTGAAAGATTCAACCGAAAACTATGTAGGTTAGATGTCTGCCACAGTTCTCACCAAGCTAAAATCCAGGTGTTGGCATGACTGCATTCCTTTCTGGAGGACATAGGAGAGAATTTTTCTTGCCTTTTCAGTTTTGTTTTGTTTTTTTTTTTGAGTTGGATTCTCACTCCGTCACCTAGGCTGGAGTGCACGCTCCTGGCCACCGCAGCCTTGACCTGTTGAACTCTGGCGATCCTTCCACCTCAGCCTTCCAAGTAGCCGCAACTACAGGCTTGTGCTACCACATCCAGCCAATTTTTGATTTATTGTAGAGACGAGGTCTCGCCAAGTTGCCCGGGAGGGTCTCGAACCCGCGGGCTCAGGTAGTCCACTCTCCTCGGCCTCCCAAAGTGCTGGGATGACAGGCTGAGCCATCGAGCCTGGCTTTGCCTTTCCAGTTTAAAGAGGCTGCCCACATCCCTTGGTGCAAGGCCCCTTCCATCTGTGGTTCGTTAAATCTTTACGTTGACTCATTCTGTCTCTCTTCTGACACTGTTGTTCACTTCTAAGTTTCCTTGTAATTCACTGGACCTACCTGAATCATCCAGGATACACTAAGATTATCTCCCCTTCTGGTCAGTTGATCAGCAGCTCCCTTAATCTCACCTACAGTCTATATGTCCCCTTGTCATGTAACCTGACATATTCACACGTTCAAGGGAGGATGGCTTGAGTGCCTTTGGGAAGCCATTATTCTGTCTATTACAATATTGGAAGTAGAAACAATAATAAGTACATATTGCAAGAACAACGTATGTTACCACTGCCAGATCACTTATTTTTGTGTTATCAATATTTAGGAGGTCTTCTTAGGATTTTGATTTCACACATGCCTGTGCATTCTCTCTCTCTCTCTCTCTCTCTCTCTCTCTCACACACACACACACACACACACACACACACACACACACACACAATTTGGACACTGCACCCTAAATAAATTATGGATTATAGAAAGATAATAGGCTGGGCATGGTGGCACACACCTGTAATTCCAGCACTTTGGGAGGTAGAGGAGAGAGGATTGCCTGAGTCCAGGATTTCAAGATCAGCCTGGGACACTTGGCAAGACCTTGTCTCTACAATAAATCAATAATTAGCCGGGCATGGTGGCACATGCCTGTGGTTCCAGCTACTTGAAAGGCTGAGGTGAAAGGATCACCTGAACCCAGCAAGTCGAGGCTGCGGTAGTCATGAGCATGCCAGTGTACTCAAGCCTGGGTGACAGAGTGATACTCTGACTCAAAAAAAAAAAAGGCCAGAAGATAATGGCACCTATTTCCTATGATATTAATTGCACTACATTTCTACTTTGAAAGTCTATTCTTTCTGTATTCACATAAGAAATTAGTATTAGTATCATATGCCTTGTCTTTTTTTTTTTTTCACTCATCACTTTGGCCTATTTCACTTTCTTGCCTTTAAAAAATCTACCAGAATTCATTATTACATTCCACCATTCCCTAAAATGCACTCCAAAATCAGTGAAGTGACTAACAGCTGAAACAAAAATATTTCTTCAAAATGAACTTGACAATTTGCCTGTGTACTGATAAGAAGCACTCAGAAAATTAATTAACAGGATATTTTCTTAATTAACTCTCAAACTGCAGGTTGCAATATAAAACACAGTGAGTTGCATGTGATCTTCAGTATATTTTGCTCAATAGCAGCGTGATGGATATGAGAGATATGGAAGGGAAAGAGAAATCGCCAGAACAACTCTCTTTCATCTTTTAAAATTACACTTAAAAATCATAATATTGATATATAATTCATACCAGGAATTTACTAGAAAAATGAGACTCCTCCCCCTAAATTATAGCTGGTCTATGATTAATTTGTCCTTGAAATACAAATTACTTTCCACCTTTAAAGAAAAAGTAAAATTTCAAACATTGGTAAAAGCTGCAATCAAGTTCTTAGTCCCACAATAATGCTGTATGTGGTATGAATGCATTTGTAAATTAACAACAAAAAAAAGAAAGCCCTTAGAAGACAGCCATGTCAATTTCCTTTTCAGTGTTTTTCTCAGTTGTCTTTTGTGACACCCCACCTAGGGAGCCTTTTCAGATCTTTTTTTCTAATCATCTTCCACCACAAAATTTGAATGCCACTGATATGCTGTGTACCTGTTTACCTACAGCCTGCATAGCTGTACTTTATACATAAACAGAGGACTGTCCCTCCCAAGAACTGACACTGCTTTGTTGCGAAGGCATGCTGATCTGATGCCTATCCATATTCGTTTGCTAATTACCCCTCACGTGTTTACTGAGCACTTACCATATGCCAGGTACGCCATCATGGACAAAAATCCCATTCTTATTTTAGTAACACACACAGAGCAAGCAAGCCAATAAATACATAACACGTTCCCATATTGATTTTAAGAAGGAAATATCAGGAGCTCAAAAGTGTTCCTGTGGGCAGACTCTTTTATAATTTAAAACACACACACACACACATTTTCTTGCCGGCAGCACTCCCTTGCCATAGTGTCTAAGGAAAGTGTGCATCTTTAAAAGAGCCAGAGAAGCCACATTAAGAGAGCAGTTCTTCAGAGCAGCCTTGTTTCCCACAGTTGTGTCACCACGCTCCTGACCACCTGCACAAGCGCTGTTGTGATGGGTTTCAGGGAGTCCCTTCTCCGGGCCTGTCTGGTGGGAAACATAGGAACCTGGAGGAAAAAATAGTTGACTCCCAGGACAGAAGAGATAAACAAGGTGTGACTATGTGAGGCTAGTCAGATTTCTCTTGTTTCAGTCACAAGTATTAGCAATGCAATCTCATCTACGATTCATTCTGAAAGTATTCGGAGACCGTCATGTGGACAGAGTCTGATATAAAGACTGATCCTATAAGCTGCAAAGACACACACAGTAGAATAACAGACATTGGAGTCTCAGATGGGAAAGAGGGATGAAAAATTACCTATTGGGTGCAATGGGCACTATTTGGGTAACGGGTACATTCAAAGTCCAGACTTCCTCACTATGTACAATCCATGCATGCCACCAAACACCACTTGTTCCCCTAAAGCTACTGAATATTTTAAACCTAAAATAAAGAATAAATAAAATAGAAATTTAAAAAAAGACTGAACCTATAGTATAATGAACCACCCCTGGTATGTTTCCAATCTTTTTTTTTTTTAATTATAAAATATAATGTGTGTTCTCCTAACAAAATTTAGAATGTTGAAAGAAGTAGAAAACTGAGTGACTCAGAGTCTCATTCCCCTAACAGAAGCAAATTTAACATTTCATTTGAAGCCTGGGAGAGAGGACGACGTCAGGAAATAGAAAGCAAGAGGTAGAAGATGGAAAGAAGCCCAGATTCGGTGGAGGCCAGAGCAGCTACGGATGTGCTGGCAGCCCAAGGGAAAATGGGAACGACCGGGTGCGCCAGTGGTTCTGAGTCAGCCTGGCAGGACACTGCGTGGTCATTGGGTCACTACAGCAGCTGTGCTATGTTTTCTGTCTTTGCGATGTTAAATACCCATTCACTGAGATATCCTGGCTGTGTCTCTCTTTCTGGAACCTGAAAGTGATTAACTCAACCTGGCTTGTCAAGGGCTTCAGCTTCTAAATGAATTGCATTTCATTCCACGACTTGACTCAAAATATTAAGCCGAAGTGCTGGCTATTTTCTTTCAACATGTGTCCTTCTATCATTCTTAAGAATAATTTCTTTTCTCTGATAGAGCCAAGTGCTTTCCATGTGAGCATCTTTCCCCTCCCCTGTCTTGGAGTATGGCCACAGCCAGCGAGGTTGACCAGTGAACCAGGTAGAAGCACAGGGACTAGGTCTGAACGGAAAGGCCTAGGAATTAGATGACTTGGTTTACGGCTACTGGGCACAGAGAAAAAGGTTACAAAGTGCAACCCAGGCAAAGCCTAGTAGGGTGATCCAATGCCATCTAGCTAAAAGGAGGCACAGAGCAGAAGTGGAATGAAGAGAAGACAGCATAGAAGAATGTCTTGGAGCCTGGCCCCGCACCCAGCCGTGGGATGAATATCTGCTTCCTGGCTGTGTGAATCTGGACAACATATCTGACTTGTGTATGTCTCAGTTTCCTCTTTTGTAATATGTGAATAAAAAGAGTGTGTAGCTCATGGTATTGTTAAATAATAAACGCTATTGATTAAAGAATAATTAGTCAAATACTTAGAACAATGCATTGTACTTAATAAACACTGTGCATAAGTGTTTATTAGATAAACTAAGTAAACAAATCAGATGAAGAAGCGTTTGAAAGAATCGTCTCTAGGCCAATGGAGCCCCCAGAAAACACACCTCAGATGGCAGAGACCCTGGCTAAATACTTGGGTGAAAAATAAGTGTTAAGAGTACCTGCCAGCAGGTCCTAAACTACCAACATTTCTAGCTGTTATATAGTTTATTGTAAACACTGATGAACAGTGGTCAATAAATATTTTATATTTTAAAAAAAAGAGTAACTGTCCAGGTCAATTTTGAGAGGACATTGAAAAACAAATAAACAGAATAATGTGTATAAGTTGGGAGGTTTTTTTTAAGACATCACTTGCTCATTTCAATTTCCATCGTGAAGTGGAAGGTTGATTGAACACTGTGTCAGCATATTTAGTCCAATGCCCTAGGTAATTTTTTCATAAAATACTGCCATTGCTGGTGGAGCCCCTTACCAGTGCTCCTGAGAATAGTTGACCCACAAAATGGATGATCCTACCAGGGCATTAGAGCCATAGGTTTTATTAACAGCAATAGCTACAACAATAAAACCGTCCACCAGAGATTGGTGTACATAGTGAGCAAAACCCCCATCTTACAGGCCTACCTTGTGATGTTTTGAGAGATGGAAAGATTGTTACTCAATGTATTCTCAGTGTTGTGGCACAGCACTGGCACTGTATCCTGGGAGATGGTGTTGGTGATGCACTTCCCTCACCAGGCATCTATCCACAGACCGTTCCAGGACCTCTGTTTGCCTCCACAGAGAACCATAGTGAGTGGCACTGAAATTACATGTAGACCCATTTTTCTCTTATTGCATCCATTTTTCTTTGTCCCATATGTTTCCTATTTTACTACATTTCTATATGAGGCAACATGTCCAGTCACTTATTCTGGTTTTAAGTAGATTTACGGTATCCTGGGCACCATGGTAACTTTGGGTGAAATCATGACAACTAGAGTCTACTAGCTTAGAGGGTGCATTATCAAAATTTTCCAGAGAAACAGAGTCAGTAGGAAGGAGAGAGAGAGAGAGAGAGAGAGAAAGAGAGAGAGAGAGAGAGAGAGAGAGAGAGAAAGAAGGAGAGGGAGAGGGAGAAGAAGGAGGAGGAGGAAAGAAAGGAGGAGGGAGGGGGAAGGGGAGGGAGAAATTGATTTTAAGGAATTGACTCATGATTTTGGATCCTGGTAAGTCCAAAAATCTGTAGGATAAGCTGGCAGCCTGGAGACCAGGGTAAGAGTTGTTGCAGCTTGAGTTCCAAAACAATCTGAAGGCAGAAAGCCCTCTTCCTCCGGGGAGGTCAATCTGCTTTCACTGAAGGCATTCAATGGATTGGATAGGGTACACAAATACACACATTATAGAGGGTAATCTGCTTTACTCAACAGTTTACTGATTGAAGTGCACATCTCACCTGAAAAAATGCCTTCACAGCAAAGGATGTCTGAGTATCCTGATTAGCCAAGTTGACCCATAAAAAACCACCACGAGTGACAGTCAGGCATTTTTCATTCTGAGTGAAGGAGCCTACAGAAGAAACATATGGAGCTGTCCAAGCACAAAAGAGAAGCCCCTATCTCAGGTACCAGTGGTCATGAGAGGTTTCTTAGAGCCATGACATCTGATCTCAGGGCTGTGTTCTTACAGAAGAAATAATATGTGCCCAAGTCCAGAGGTAAGAGGTTGGATGCATCTTGAACAGTGAGGTTTCCAAGACAAGAAGTTGAGAAGCAAGGCAAGGACTAGCTCATGAAAAGGTCTGAGGACCATGGTGAGAGTCTGGAATTATACTCCAAAGGCAAGGGGGAGTCATTGAAGGACTAATAAAAAAGCAACATGATGAGACATATATAATGACTCTCACTGTAATGTGAAGAATTCCATTTGGGGTAGCCATCAGGGAGTCCCTTTAGGAGTACATTCAAATGGTTAAGAGGAGACACTATAGTGACCTGCATGTGAGTGTTCTCTATATCAGGTGTTGTGGAGAGAAAGAAAGAGAACCAGCACTATAATGCTCTGTGAATAAGCAACCTCAGACCTAGAAACATGCAAAGATTTAGTAACAAGGAGGTGTTTGGTGGTTTCCCAGTGGAGCAGTGAGGAGGTTATCACTGATCCCTTTGAAGAGAACTTTCCTGCCAATATCTTCAGCAGTAGCACCAATACCCAGTTAGTTTGCTATTGATCATCACCCTGCATAAGTTTTACTGCATTTTGTTCTCTTGCTTCCAGTCCATGCAAATTCTTAATTGCAGTCCAAGCGTAAAGAGATAGTGTGGGAAAACTTTAATCAGATGTGTTTTTACTCCAAGCGTTATTTTTAGAATCTCCCGTTAAGGTTCTATTCATACAATTGCCAAATTGCCAAATAAAAACTAGAATTAAAAAAAAAAAAAGCTCAGAGAGTTTTTCAGTTATTTTGGCACTTGGCATTGTATATGTTAATTGAATATGGTGCGTGATAGCCCTTGGAAAACAGAAGTTCAGTTGAAAAACAAGATATTGTCATTATTACAAATATTAAAATAGAGTATGTTATGTCTTTAGATTTTTACATATTTTAGATGCAGAATATATGTGTGTGGAGGCTTTGTCGGCAATAAATAAATACAAAGAATAATGATTTTTCTTTAATTAATAGGTTTAGGATGAAAATCTGATGAGGAAATGTTATTTTTAAATATCTTTCATTAAGGGAAACCTGTCACAATTTTTTAAGCTGCTATTTTCAGCTTCTCTCGCTTGCTCTGAAGTATCTGGTATAAACAATATCCTTTTTCTTCACACCTTTCTTGAAGCTTGTGGGAGTGGAGGTAGAAACAAATCTATGAGGAGAGAACAAATATGCTCAAATCTCTTTTCTTTCACAGTCTTGACTCACAGCAGCATTTGTTTCACATTGGCTCCAAGAAGACAAGAGTCCGTGTTGCAAATACAACCAACACTTCTGACATTAATTGGTTCTTCACTGAGACAAAGAAGAAAAGGAAGCACAACTTGAGAGAAATTTTAACTTCTCACAAGTTCAAAACACTTTTGGAAGTTTTCAAACTTTCAAGTAATTTTAAAAGCTTTCACTTTATTTTCTCATCATTTGCTTTCAGGAAGAAATACATGTTTTCTCCTAAACTAAAAGCAGCTCATTGATTAGGATTTAAAATGGCAGATTAAAAATTAATATTTAGTAAACACAAAAGTCCAGAAAATATCTTTCCATTGATTAACTAGTCTATAGAATTAGACCTATATGAATAAACTTTAGACTCTTATGTGTATTCTCTCTAGAAAATAAAAGGAATTTCAGTACCACATTGCATATAATGTCTTTGAAGAGTGCATAATTTTATAACTGTATCTTAGCTACAAATGTACTTAAAATAAATGACAATAATGGAATTTTTTAAACCTTATAGGTAAGTTAGAAACTTTTTCATTGGTCTCAAAATAAGAGTTTACAACCATTTTAATCATAAAAATTGGATAAGAAATGAAATGAAGAGCTTGAATTTCATTATGTATAAATCAATTTCTTTATTAGAATTCCTTCACAAAAGGTATCAAGTAATTACCCTGTTATATTATAATACATGCATTTAAAATATATCAGCAACGAAAATTAATTGCAGTTCCCTCATCACTGCAAGTGTCTCTAAACTGCTTTGTATGGGGCAAATTAAAACAAAAGATATTCTTTAATAAATGCTCAGAGAAAATTGATAACAGCACTGCTAATCTCATGAATTGATGTTCCCTGATATATTTAGTTTCATGTTGAATATTCCTCATTTATTTTTTAGACTTGTTTTACAGAAAGCATAATGCACAGAGAGTGCAAATAAATTTATGAACCACATTTTATTCTCTTAATAGAGAAATACAAGAGAGAAATAAAAATTATAAAGTAAATTCTGAACAGTTTGATTTAGCTGTGTATTTTTTTCTTTTTCTTTATGATTTCATTCTAAAATCATACAAATGATCAGCAATATAAAATGATTTTTTCTACTATATTAACAGTTTACCCTCTTTTCTTGATGTTTTGTTATTTAATAATGGAAATGTCCATTTAATTAGTCAGTTATGCTTCTGTATTTAATTAACCTTTTAAAAGTAACCCAGGGTAGTAATATGCCCTTTTATCTAAGAAAAAAATATTAACTGCACATGGACTATATGTTAATTTATCATGTGAAGATACATTTACTGCCAGGAAAAAAAAATTTAATACTATACATCTCTTGGAAACGAGAAGGGCAATTCAGCTGATTTTATGTCTTTGAAATTTAATTATTTTATTTATGTCGTTTTGAGACAGGGCCTTACTCTGTTGCCCAGTCTGGAGTACAACAGTGAAATTGTAGCTCACTGCAGCCTCGAACTTCTGGGCTCAAGGGATCCTCCTGCCTCAGCCTTCAGAGTAACTGTGGCCACAGATGTGGGCCACAGTGGAAAGCCTTGAAATTTTTTAATGAATACATATCTCCTTTGCTTATTAAGAGGTCCCTAGGTATGATTCCAGAAAAAAAAATTGGAAAAGAAAATCACAAAGAAATACAAGTTCTCACAAGTAACATAAACTGAGAAAATAGACATTGTCATTAAAGGTTCAAATTTAAACTTTAAAGAACTGACAGAAATAACCAACACAAGTACCTGGGGAATAGGAAGTATATGTTACCCAGATTGTCCCATGAATTATTACAATAAAATTAAAAGTTCTTTAAAATATTTGTGGCATAACATTATTGATAAAGCCACTTTTCTTCCTTTCTTTAATCTGAAACCCAGTCTTATTTCAAATCCTGATGAGGTGAGAAAGAACTGAATTTAACAAGAAAATAAGATGGAATAAATGCTTATCACTTAGAAGAATCCACCATCCAGACAGGACACTGCAGTTCACAGAAAGACATCTCTCTTGTGATTTACATTCGTTAAATTTGAAGAGCATATATTTCCAGGCACCTTTGTTGTCAAGGTGTATTTATAAAGATGTGACTTGCTCCTCAATAGAACTTCATGTGCTTTTTAAAAAACTTAATCCACCAGGGCCAGGAAGTGGAATCTTGATTGGAAGTTTCTGTCAAAGTGAGTCTGAGTGATAGCTGCACTTTTCATCAACATAATCCAGAATCCCCTCTCGCATTGGCGGCCATAACTCATTGTCACAGTCACACACACATGCTCTCCAAGAAAAGATGCTTCTGCATCCAACACTGGAGCTGTGTGCAAGCCCCTGCCGTTGATATACAGGC
This sequence comes from Tarsius wallacei, assembly GCA_963574415.1. Taxonomy (NCBI): domain Eukaryota; kingdom Metazoa; phylum Chordata; class Mammalia; order Primates; family Tarsiidae; genus Tarsius; species Tarsius wallacei. Next base: position 13,034 of record CAUYQG010039242.1, on the reverse strand, counting down.
TGGTGCACACAAATTATCTAGTCAGAGCCTTCCTGAGGAGCACCTGTATACTGTAACTCACCTCCGAATTTACAGCTTGTCAGGCGAGCTCATGCCCTTACCCTACTGTGTCAATCATGGCCTGAAACCTTTTACTCAAAACCTTCTAGCTGTTTCTCATACCACTGGAGAAAGTCTGACATCTCATAAAAGTCAAAAATGGATTTTGTGTCATAGAGGAAAAGGAGACTGAAAGGATTACCGATTAAATGAAGATAAGACCCAGCATGTTGCAAAGTCCATTCGCTTATCTAAAATTCTAATGTTAATAACAACTTTCTGATCAGATGTCTTTTCTTAGTTAGCTCATTTGTTTTATTTTTACCCTTCAATAGTGAGAGAGAAGATAGAAGGAACTATATTAGGTGACAAGTTAAAATTCTATTGGCTGTGATGATTTTTAATTACTGATAATGATAGAATAAGTGATTTCTTGAGCATGATTGTGTGTGTGCATGCGTGTGTGTGCCTCAATTAAGGACAGACACATCTTTATATATGCTTATCTTAGGGGAGTTGAGAAGAATAAAAGTGTTTTCTGTCCCTACCAAAAGTAGTATCACTAATGTTCAAATCACTAGCATCATACCCTTGGGCTTTTTAACAGAAAGTGCTGCCATCTTGTATGTTCCATTAGCGGATGGCTAGCCGCAAGACGGGATTATCAAGTAAAAGACTAAGACTGGAGAAAAACTGAGCACATACCAACATTATAATCTGTATTGACAGCGTGGGTAGTGTGGCCAGGAGTCAAGGAGTTGATGGCTGCTCCCATGCACCAGCAAGGTGAAGACCTCAGGAGTCAGTGGAGACAAGGCCAAGGATAAGTGCAGCATTTGGATGATCGGAGGTCACAGGGTTGGTGAACGAAACATATAGGAAAAAGCAGGTGGAAAACAGGGCCATGCCACCATTTGCTTCAATGCTGTCTACCCAAGCTTATGGGGGCAGTTGAACCTCTTGTGTAGATGTGGGCAAGGACGCTCTAGGGAATGTCCTCTCTGGAAGTTAAGAAACCCAGACTTGTCAGGCAACAGGGCTTAGTAACTGACTTAAGGGATAACCTGAGTACTTAAAGTGAAGGTATCTCTCAGCACAATACTCCCTCACGGCAGTCAACCTGCAAGTGTGCTTTGTAAAGGAAGGCCGGAAGCTGAGTCAACAAGATGAGGATTTGCAACTATTATCCCAGAGTCCAAGGCAGCCTGAAGCCCTATCATTCAATCTTCCTAAGCTGGCCGGCAATCACAATAGCACCGTGGTGATGCGTCAGGCTGCAGGGCTGGAGGATTAGTGGGCACGCTGGTTGATGCTCCTTACAGGAAGGAAGCAGCATGAACTCCCAAAGCCCAGTCTCTCCTCCCTCAAGTCAACAGTTTAGGGAGGAAGAACTTCTAATACTCCTGATCTTGGGTTGATGCTTTGATTTCAGGAACTGCCCACTGCCAAGAAAAAAAAAGAAAGAACCCTTAAGCCTCAAAAAGACAGAGATGTGTAATTAAGAGGCTATGTCAGGGTTGTCACCTTTCCTGCTGAGATGTGCATTTGACTCAATGCTGATGGCGTGCTATGTCCCAGGCCTTCCCACTATTATCTGTGCTTTCTTTCTTCTTCTTCAAATCCTAGTGAAATGCTTTCATGCCATGTGGAATCAAGAATTCGAAATCATCATACGGCAAAAATGTGAAGTTTTCTGCATGGGTTTGTGTGAAGTTGTTTATAAATACATTTAAAATGTAGCTTTACCACAAAACAAATGGTTCGACACATGTTCTCCCTAAATATATTAATACAAAGAGTATGGCTAACTTAGGATTTAAAAAAAGCAAGACTTAGTCATTATGGCTAGAAAACCTGAACACAATTTAAGAGCTGCACTGTGAATGCATCATTCTCATTTCTTTGAAAGGAGATGTCATTTTAAATGATATTTGAGAAAGAGAATGTATCAGCATAATTAAACATAAGCAAATATTAAGTAATGGGAGAAAAGTGATAGGGAGAGCGTGGAAGCGAACCCACAGACTCTAAAACTAGGCAGGCTGGGTCCGATTCCAGCTGTACCAGTCACTACCTGTGCAACCTTGACTAAGTGACTCAACCTCTCTATGTCTTATGAAATTATTAGAGCAAAAGACTCATGGGTTTGTTTTGAGGATTCGACAATGGAATATGTAATACTTATAACAGTTCCTTGTACTTATTACACATGATGAAAACCAGAAACAATAAATCACTGTGATTCATGGACATATTTCAGGGGAGTCTTTCTAGAGAGCCAGGAGTAAAGCCATTTATATAATAATAGTAAGAATTCATTTACCTTTTCCACTGTGCTGATATTTGCTCTGATGTATTAAAAAACAATGCTGGGCCAGGCTCGGTGGCTCAGCCTGTAATCCCAGGACTTTGTGAAGCCAAGGCGAGTAGATTGCCTGAGCACATGGGTTCAAGACCAGCCCGTGCATCTTGGCAAGACTTCGTCTCTACAATAAAGGAAAAAAATTAGCCAGGCATGGTAGCACACGCCTGTAGTTCTGGCTACTTGGAAGACTGAGGCAGAAGGATCGCCAGAGCCCAGCAGGTTGACGCTGGGGTGGCCATGAGCATGCCGCTGCACGCCAACCTGGGCGATGGAGTGAGACTCCAACTCAAACAAGCAAACAAACAACAACAACAACAAAAAACAATGGTGGGTAAAACTGCTGACCCAAAAGAAGGACGTACAGACTTCGCAACTTGGATGGATCTAGAGTCTCTCATACACAGTGATCTATTACAGAAACAAAGAACTGAGTACCACATGTTCTCGCTCACAAGCAGACCCTAAACATTTGCCATGATATTATAGGGATGGCAAGACAGTAGCGGGATACTGCCAGGGTGGGTGTGGGGGGAGGTGCGACACACAACATCAATAAGCGTACCTGATCTCAAACCAGGCAAAGTGGGGACTTAAGGGAGGCCCAAACTTTACCTGTATGCTGACCACTTGTATACCTAATCCTGAATTGTACCCCACGTCTTTAAATTTAAAAAAAAAAAAAACTACTAGCTCCTAGCCTGAATTAAGCTAGTGGGACCCAAAGGTAGTTGAGGGCTAGTCGGCATGTCCTAGTAGACACGTCCCAGTGGATACGGCATTCCTTCCCTCCATGCATGTACAATAAAATAAAATTATCATTTAAAATATCCTTGATTGAACAGCACAAGCTATTAACATTATAAATCTCAGTTCTTGATTGTATGTCTTTTTTAATATTCCATGTGGTAAAATGGAAAGCATGCATAACCAAATACAATGGTTGTCTTAAGGAAAAGCACTAAACAGGCCGGTGTTTTTCTTGGAAAACCACCTTTACTTTAAAATTGGGCCAAAGAGTCATTCAAAGAGCAAGATAGACCAATAGATTTTAAGGTAACTCCCCAAAAATCCATTTATATCATTTCAGATCCCACATCATAACTAACCTCTACTAATGACCTCTTGCTGAGTTGTGTAATATCAAAGTAGACTACACCTAATTGCCAGGAAAGGCTATCATAATAATCCTCCCTGTTCCCATACCACACATTTGTGAGGCTGTATTTTCTTTGTCCACTTCAACCAAAGCAACACATTACAACAAACTGAAGTTTTGAGACACATATATGAAGATTCAACAGTCTTTTATAAAGCCTAACATTAAGATGTACAGAAATGTAAATAATGTCATTTTTCTTACGAATTGCTTGTTTCAGGAGATTTTTTTAAATGTGTCATTATATTTTAAATATCACTGGAATCCATGGGAAATGTCAAAGCAGTGACAGTATATACATGACTAATGTTAAAGGAAGGATTACATATGTAATTCCAAGCTCCCAAAACATACACACACACAAAACACACACACACGTATTTTTCACTGATTATGAATTTGTATTATTTTCTTTAATGAAAGGTCATTATTCCCTTAGTTTTACTTATAACTGGATTTTCTGATCTCTAAACACAGCAAAAGCCCCTCAAAAGTAGACTGAGTGCACTGATTTGCTGGTTTCCAAATCAGTGTAAGAAGGTATAAGAGCAATGGGGAAATGACCTGACAGTACTAACCTCCTCTGTTCCTCCTTGGAGCTGTGGGCTTTCATTTCAGAGGGTTCTTTTTTACTGCAGGTAAAATGGTTCAAGCCTTTTTCCCCATGCTATGGGCTGAATTGTGTCCCCCAAAATTCACATGTTGAAGTCGTAACCCCCTAGTGAAATTGGCTGTATTTGGAGAACAGGAGATTTATAGAAATCATTAAGTTAACATGAGGTCATATGTGTGGGCCTTAATCCAATCTAACTGGTGTCCTTAGGAGAAGAGGAGATAAAGACATAGACACACAGAGGAAGATGATACACAAACACAAGAAGAAGAGGTTGACCGTAAGCCAAGGAGAAGGATCTCAGGAGAAACAACCCGACCAACACCTTGATCTTGAGCTTTTAGTCTCCAGAATTATGAACAAGTAAACGTCTGTTATTTAAGCCATCAAGTCTGTGGTTTGTTATAGCAGCTGTAGTGAACTAATATATACCTTCTTTCTTTCTCTCCATACCTGAGTCTTTTTGCCCATCCAGCACCACGTCCTGAGTAGTCCTTGAAATGTGGTATTTCCACAGCTGAAGATGTATCTAAATGTGTGGTTTAGATATTAATTCCCTGATTTTAGAATACAATTTGGAATACAATACATACAAAAATAAAACATAAGACCCAAATAGCCTGTTATTCATCATACGTGGTACATGTAATGTTACTCTCCTATTCAATTTAACCTGCCTTTTCCAAAGAATTAGCAATGGCTGGAAATCTAAGATGCATATATAATCTTCTGAATGGTAAGGATAGAAATTAGAAGCCAAAGAGTAAAAGATGGAAGCCGATAGCAGACATCAAGTAAAAGAGGAGTCACAGTAATTGGGCATAAAATTAGGACTCTGAGGTGCTGGAAACAGAAATAAGTATAGACTTGAAAAAAATCTATCAGAACTCAACAGACTGCTATGATCTCATAGGGATTATAAAGTGTTGAGATTCTGAAGTTTAAAATTTCCGTTCCTGAATTACTGCCACTAAATGAATAACCTTCAATTCAATATGTTTCAGTATTTTCTTAGGATAAATAAATCCAAGAAGCACAAACATTTATCAACCAACCACAAAGACCTTAGCGTCACTGTGAGGTTTCAGTCAGAGAATACCACATAAAAAAAAGTCTTGTACCACAGAACAAGATACATCAAAAGAAAGCCAACTATATCCCAAACACAGACATGTTTCCTTGTCCAAACAGGGAAAGCTTTCCCCTAATATTAGTTCTCCTGAGATTGTTTCTGAATGACTTCTCACATGTATGATGAAAAACAAAACTGATTTGATGCTGATTTTGGCATCCAGTCCTGCTTCCCCTCCTCGTCTCTCAATTTATGGCCACTCCACCCCTCTAGCTTCCTTGGAATCACCACTGATGACACCATTCTTCTTCATCTTTGTCTTCAATTCCAGATAAAAATATACCCTAACTTGATCACTTCTCTTTTCCTTCATTGCTGCAGTCCTTAGGCACTATGATTCTTTACTGGCATTATTGCAATGCCCTTCCACTAAAGGTCTCCTTACCTCCACTCATCATTTTCTTGCCATCTGTCTCCAGCCAGAGACAGCCTCGTAAAACATGTCATATTATGTAATTCCTCTGCTAAAAACCCACTAGTTGTTTCTCGTTTCATTCAGAAGATACTCAAAATTCTTTCCAATCACATACAAAGCCCTACCCATTACCTCTACCACCTCTCTTTAATTCTTCCCACCTTGCCTGGCTCCATTGCACCAGCCAACTCACTACTCCTAAAATTGTCGGGCATACTTCTACCCTACACCTTTCTTGCTGTATATTCTCTTTGTCTGGAATTCTCTTGACCCCCCAAATCTGTATAACTAGTTCCCCCACCTCCTTCAAGTCTTAGCTTGGATGACACTGTTGCAGTGAGCTCCTCCATGTCTCCTGTTTACCAACACAAACCCACCCCCACCACATACTCCTGTCATCCTTACTCTGCTCTTTCCATAATAGTACTTAGCAACTCTTAACATACTGTATAAGTTCTAACACACTATACAGAAACAACATATCACATAGAAGTAACAATTTCTAACGTGCTGTGTATTCTAGTTATTTGTTATTTTTGTTGTCTGTCCTCACCCACTAGAATTTGGAGTCCACAAAGGTAGAAATTCTTGTCTATTTGCCAGATATCTCTAGAGTCAAAAACAGTGCCTACACATAAAGAAACTAAATCAAAATTGTTGAATTTATTAATCCTTTCTACAAACTCCTCAGATTCAGCATTTCAGGCTGGTAGATGCTCTTGCAGATTAGGAATCAAATATTTTGTTTTCTTTCCATAGTGCTTTTTCCATAGTGCTTTCTGAGCAATAGGAAACTCCAAACAACCAAACATATCAATGGAAACTTCAATGCTCATTCAATTATTCAGATGTTTGGTCTATCTCAAATAAATGTGGCACAAAATATGATTTTCAGGTACAGCAGAATCATGGGCAAAAGTTTTTCCTGTCTCATGATGTAAGTTCTTTGCTTCTTCTCCAAATACTCAGAGTTTTTCATAGTTCCATTTGGTTATTCAAAGGACAACACATTGTAGTTCATAGACCCGCCTTTCCCCAAGAACCTCCAAGTAACTCAATCCTCAGCTACATCCTTCCCTCAATTCCCTCAATCCTTGTGCTCAAGGCAATTGTGCTCAGTAAGATATTTTGGAGGAGAGTATTCTTTGTAGAGTAACCATTTTAAGATGTAAGTGACTAATGAGATTTACCCTCCAAGAACCTTAGAATGCTAAAAAGAGAATTTATAAACCAAATTGAATGTCTACTAGTGTAACATACAGGGAACACATTCTAATGTTTCTTTCCTATTCCTGACCTACTCAGTATGCAGAAGAACAAGACTCTAATGCAGCACCTATTCCTAGGAGACTACAAACCTCTGGAAAACACACAGACAGGCTTCTGGATACTTAGAAATTTACCTACTCTTTGATACCACTGCCAAACACAATCACTATAATGAGAAAAATGTCTCATGTTAATATTTGCCCTTATGTTGGTAACGTTTATATTCATTGTCAGAACATCTCAAAAGAAAAGTAATAGAATATATTCTGTCAGTTTGATGCTTTGTATATGCATAAGTAAAAGAGAGAGAAAGGGAAGGAGAAATAAGTCTATAAAACTATGATATTTGGTATTATGTAAGTTAAGTTATTCACTTTTAATCCCTTTAGCATGACATTGCATGAACCAGAGCACATTTGTGTGAATGACTCTTAAAAGTTTTATAAGCATTTCTTATTGGCATGACTTCTGTGCATCCTAAACACTAACAAAGACAAATAACAAAAATATTAATGTCTAAACAGGCTTAGGTGAGTTTATGGGTTGAATTGTGCCCTCCTCCAGAAATTTATATATTGACATCCTAATTTTCAGTACCTCAGAATATGACTGTGTTTGGAGATAACGTATTTTAAGAAGTAAATTATAATGAGGTCTATGAGATGAGCTATAATCCAATATGACTTGTGTCTTTATAAGAAGAGGAGATTCGAACACACAAAGAGACAACAGATTTGTGCACTCACAGAGGAAAGACCATGCGAGGATGCAAAAAGAAGGTGGTCTTCTGCAAGCCAGGAAGAATGACCTCAGAAGAAAGTCATCCTAATGACAAACATGGAGACTCAGAAGGGTTGGGGTGTAGGAGAGGGTGGATGATGAGAAATTACTTAATGAGCACAAGGTATCTTATGTGTGTGATTGATGCCCTTAAAGCCCTGATTTGACCACTATGAAATCTATGCATGAAGTAAAACTGTACTTGTATTTTATAAATTTATACAAATAAAAGAACAAATCCACTTTGCTGATATCATGATTCTACTTCTAGACTCCAAAACCATGAGAAGTTTTCTGTTGTTTAAGCCAACTAGTCTCTGGTATTTTATTATGGCAGCCTTATCAAACTAGCACTGCATGGTTTTCTTGGAAAGCACCAGAGAAAAAAGACACATAAGTAATATAAGAACAATGTTACAAATGGCAGCTGGCTTTCCATTCAAAAAAAATGAAAGCCAGAAAATAATGTAATAGCATTTTTAAAGTGTTGGGGAAATGTATCAACTCAGAATTCTATATCCAACAACAACAACAAATCTTTAAAAATGAGAGTAAAGTAAGCACATTTTCAGATAAACATAATCTGAGAAAACTTATCACCAACAAACCTAAACTGCTAAAGGAAGTTCTTCAGGCTGAGAAGAAACTTATATCAGACTAAAGAATGAAGAGCACCAAAAGATGGTAAATATTTGGGTAAATATAGAAGATCACTTTTTTCTCCTAGTAATTTCTAAAGACAACTTTTTCTTTTGTTGTTGCTGTTGTTTTTAATAGATACAAAGTCTTGCTCTTATCACCCAGGCTGGAATGCAGTGGCACAATTATAGCCTACCATAACCCTGAACTCTTGAACGCAAGCAATCCTTCTGCCTGAGCCTCCTGAGTAGCTAGGACTATAGGTGTATGCCCCCATACCTAGTTTTGTTTTGTTTTGTTTTTTCTTTTTTGTATTTTGTTTGCAGAGACAGGATCTTGCTATGTTGTCCATGCTGGTCTTGAACTCCTGGCCTCAAACAATCCTCCTACCTCAGACTCCCAAAGTCCTGGGATTACAGACATAAGCCACCATGCCTGGCCTGGTTTTTATTTTCTTTTAAGTCCCCACTCTTTGCAGAACAACTGATTGTTAAAACAAAAATGTTAACATTGCACTGTGAGTCTTTCATGTATTTGAGTGCAAGATATATAACAACAAGAGAATGGAGGATGAAGGAAACTGTGGCATATATTAATAAAATTCTATAGTTATAAAAATTTTACATTTTAAAAAAATGTCACAATATTAACTCTAAACAGACTGTGTTAAATATAATTCTTATAATCCCCAGAACAAGTACTAAAAACAATGTAAAAAGACTTAACTTAGAAATCAACAGAGGGATTACCAATTAGTGCAAAAAAGAAAATTCAGTTAACCCAAAAGAAAACAAGAAGATAAAGCAGGGAAACCAAAACACATGGGAAAATTCAAAAATAAGTCACAACATAGACATAAAGCCAACTATAGGAATAGTTACATCAAATATAAAGGGATCAAACTCTTCAACTGAAAGTCAAAGATTCATGGACTGTGGAGGGGGGAATAAGAACAAGCAAACATGTTTCTGTCTGTAGGAAACATAATTCAACATGAAAGTATAGAATAAAAGCAAAAATGATGGGACTAACACACCATGCAAGCACTAAGCCAAGAAAGTTTATGTGAAGTAGAAGTTGAGACTATTTTTCCTGTACATTTTGTGGAAGTATTTCAAGTCTTATTATTTTGGAAAGAACAATATATTTCTTTTCTTTTCATTTCTGCAATGATTGCCTATGAAAGAAGGAGACTGATGGGAATGAGGAAACTTTAAGGGGGAAAGGAGGAGATAAAGTCCTAGATCATGATCAGTTCTTGATTAAGAAGGTGAATTCATGCCAAAATTCATCAAATCACACATCCAAGATCTGCTCATTTCACTATATATAATTATCCCTCAGTTTAAAAACAGAAAAAGATACTTAAAAACATATTGACTAATAACAATGGATAGACTTTATGTAGATAAGTAAAATGGCAATGTAAACCATAGCTATTTGGTAACTTTAAAAAATGTTGTAAGCCTGTAATCCAGCACTTTGGGAGGCCAGGGCGATTATATTTTAGAGAGACATTCTCTTTTATTTTATTTTAGATTCAGAGGGACATCATATGGGTATATTGCGTGATAGTGAGGTTTGGGCTTCTATGGAAACTGACATCCAAATAGTGAGCATGGTACCCAATAGATCGTAATCAACTCTTGGCCCACTTCAGGAGTCCCAGTGGCTGTTGTTCCCATCTTTTTTTTTTTTTTTTTTTTTTTTTTGAGTCAGAGACTTACTCTGTCGCTCAGGCTGGAGTGCAGTGGCATGCTCCCAGCCACCACAGCCTCGACCTGCTCAGCTCCAGCGATCCTTCCGCCTCAGCCTTCCAAGTAGCCAGAACTACAGGTACATGTCATCACACCTGGCTAATTTTTTGATTTATTGTAGAGATGAGGTCTCACCAAGTTGCCCAGGCTGGTCTCGAACTCATCCGTGGGCTCAGACAATCCTTTCACCTAGCCTTCCCAAAGTGCTGGGATTATAGGTGTGAGCCACTGAACCTAGCCTGTTCCCATCTTTAGATCCGTTTGCACCCAGTGTTTTGCTCTCACTTGTAAGTCAGGACATGTAGTATTTGGTTTTCTGTTTCTGCGTTAATTCACTTAGAATAATGGTCTCTGGCTGCATTCATTTTGCTGCAAAGGACAAGATTTTATTCTTTGTATGGCTGTGTAGCATTCCCTGATATATATGTAAAGCATTTTCTTTATGCAATCCACCACTGATGGGCACCTAGGTTGAGTCCATACAAGTGCAGGTGTCTTTATGGTAGAATAATTTATTTTCCTTTGGTTACATATCCAGTAATGGGATTACTGGGCCAAATGGTAATTCTATTTTTAGGTTTTTGAGAAATCTCCAAACTGCTTTCCATGGGACTGAACTAATTTATATTTTAAGGAAACATTTTGAATATTTATTTAATGGTGAAGTGATATAATAACTGTAATTGGCTTCTAAACAGCACAAGAGTAGTTAGTAGCAGATGGGGGTATATGTGAAAACAGGATGAACATGAGTTGATGATTGCTGAATTGAGAGGTAGATACAGTGGGATTTATTACACTGTCTTTTCATTTTAGAATTTTTAATAAATCATTTTTTAAAAACAAAAAATTTTCTGTCTTTGTACATAGGTTTCATTTTTTTAACTAAAAGACCTTGTCACCAGTCTCCCATTTAAAGTCCGACAAACGATTTATTTCACATTATACTCTATCGCAGACATCACTTTTTTTGCCTCATTTATTCTGTCGTTGTCCCCCTATCTCCCCAACCATAATTAACCTCTGCTCCCTACTGGCTTGTAAGACTTTGCACTCATGGGATGTTTCCCTTCAAACTAGTGCTTTTTTCCAAATGAGGAAGCAACAATCCCAAGTGGATCCTTGAGTCTAGAAAACAAAAAGGTGAGCAGTCTTTTAAGGTTCATGAATCCTGTACACATCACCAAGAAAAACCTTCTTTTGATAACTATCAAATAGCATTCATAAGATTGATTTCAACAACATTTAAGAACTAATCCACAAGACTCAAACTACCAGTTGTCTGGCAAGTCAAAAAATTTCAACAACTTAACCATATAGTTATGGGACATGTACACACACACACACACACACACACACACACACACACACCCCTCCACCAAACATAAAGTGGTTACTGAATGTTAACAGTATGAATAGTGGAATTATATAAGACTTTCAACTGCTTCTTCTCATTCTTTCTCTCTTTCTCTCTCCCTCTCTCTGAATGTTCGCAACTATTATTCATTACTTTTATAATCATATATAAGTAATTATATAACTTATTATTTTTTTAAGTAAACTGGATAAGTATCTTTAAATCAGATTATAACAACAGTGAGTCTATTCATTAAACTTAGATAGGGAAGAGGTTGGAATACTATGAAAACAAATCCATCAGATGTCATGATCAATCAGCATTGCTAGTGTTGGGACAACAGATGGGATACACAGCGTTATTTATGAAAAACCCTTGCCAAAAATTATTAATCTGAATGCAAACTTTTAGATTAAACTCCATTTAGTAGAATATATCATGAATAGAAAGGCAACTGAAACACGACCGTGAGGAATCAGTTGCCCAAATCCTACAGAAAATCGTTCAGGTCTCTTCAACATATCTATGTCAAGCGGGGAGGGGAATGAGTCATAGAGGAATTCACTCCAGATGAGATGTGGAAACCTTGATTGTAAAATTGTAGAAGGCATTTCAAGAAAAAATTAAAGAAAGATACTTATGGATTGAATATTAGATGTCATGAGGAATTAGTGTTCATTCTACCTCACGGAATTGTGACTACACAGGTATGTGTTCATGGTTCTCTACAATGCAACCTGGAGCAGTAGAGGTAAATGCCATGCTGCCACTAACTTCACACATACAGCAAAAACAGTCTAATTTTTAATGCGTCAAAAATTAGATCTATGTAAGAGTATTATAGTAAATATGATTGATCTTCCAAATTATTTTACATCCCACTCCTTGAATCCTGCAAATGTGCCCCCCCAAAAAGAGGATCTTTGAAAATGTGGTTCTAGTAAGGATATTGACATGGGGAGATTATCCTGGATTATCTAGATAAACCCTAAATGCAATCACATGTATCCTTGTGGAAGGGAAACAGAAGGATATTGGACACATACAGAGGAGAAAGTAATAGAAAAATGGGGAAGGGAAATATTTGAAGATGTTGGCCTTTAAAATTGGAGTGGTGTGGTCACAGGCCAAGGTATACCAGCATCCACCAGAAACTGGAAGGGGCTAGAAACAAATTCTTTCCTAGGGTCCCAGCAGGGAGTACATTCTTAACAACACCCTGTTTTCAACCAAGTGATATTGATTTCAGACTTCTAAGCTCCAGAACTGTGGGGGAATAAATCCCTGTTGTTTCAAGCCACAATGGTTTTTAATAATGCATTATAACAGCTATACGAAATTAACACATATTTTTATGGGCATTTACTATACTTTTCTCTTTCTAAATGCTTCAAAATGTTCATAATAAAAAATTTTAAGTATAATTTTTTTAAGATCCAATTCTGATTGTTTTAGGGAGAAACAATATTTTATAAACAGTCTTTCAAAGAGAGATTATACACATAACCCCCC
>CAUYQG010039232.1:0-10732 GCA_963574415.1 Tarsius wallacei | reverse complement strand
CTCGGTGGCTCAGCCTGTAATCCCGTGCCTTGGGAGGCTGAGGTGAGTGGCTTGCCTGAGCCCGCGGGTTCGAGACCCGCCTGGGCAACTTGGTGAGACCTCATCTCTACAATAAATCAAAAATTAGCCGGGCGTGTTAGCGCATGCCTGTAGTTCCAGCTACTTGGAAGGCTGAGGCGGAAGGATCGCCAGAGCCCAGCAGGTCAAGACTGTGGTGGCCGGGAGTGGCCAATGCACTCAAGTTTGGGTTACAGAGTGAGAATCAAACTAAAAAAAAAAAGAAAGAAAAAGAAAACAAAAATACAACATACCACAACCTCTGGGATACAGCAAAAGCAGTATGAAGAGGAAAGCCTATGGAGTTAAATGCCTACCTGAAAAAGATAGAAAGATCACAAACTAACAACATAACACTGCACTTCAAGGAACTTGAAAAGCAAGAACAAACCAAGCCCAAAGCTAGCAGAAGAAAAGAAATAACAAAGATCAGACCAGAACTAAGTGAGATTGAGACCAAAAAAACGATATAAAGGATCACCAAAATGAAAAGTTGATTCTTTGAAAGGATAAACAAAATTGATAGGCTGCTAGCTAGATTAACCATAAAAAAGAAGAAGATTGAAATAAGCACAATCAGAAGTAATAAAAGTGACATTACAATTGATACCACAGAAATGTAAAAGATCATCAGAGACTACCACGAACATTTCTATGCCCACAAACTAGAAAACCTAGAGGAAATGAATAAATTCCTGGAAACATACAACCTCCCAAGATTGAACCAGGAAGAAACAGAAATCCCGAACAAACCAATAACAAGTAATATAATAGGATCAGTAATAAAAAATCTTAAAAAAAAAAACCAAAAAAGTCCAGGACAAGATGGATTCACAGCCAAATTTTACTGAATGTACAAAAAAGCTGGTAGTGATCTTACTAAAATTATTACAAAAAAATCGAGGAGGAAAGATTCCTTCTAACTCATTCTATAAAACCAGTATCACCCTGATACCAAAAATCAGGCAATAACACAACAAAAAAGAAAACTACAGGCCAATATCACTGATGAACGTAGATGCTAAAATTCTCAACAAAATACTAGTAAACTGAACCCAAAAGTGGACACATCATAATCATGTGGGTTTTATTGCAGAAATGCAAGGATGGTTCAACATATGCAAATCAATAAATGTAACTTCCCACATAAACAGAATTAAAAACAAAACCATATGATCACCTCAAAAGACACAGAAAAAGCACTCAATAAAATTCAACATCCCTCCGTGATGAAAAACACTCAATGAACTAAGCATTGAAGGAACATACCTCAAAATAATAAGAGCCATCTTGGACAAACCCACAGCCAACATCATACTGAGTAGAGAAAAGTTGAAAGCATTCCACCTAAGAACTGGAACAAGACAAGAATGTCCACTCTCACCACTCCTATAACATAGTACTGGAAGTCACAGCCAGAGCAACAAAGCAAGAGAAAGAAATACAAGGCATACAAATTAGAAAAGAAAAAGTCAAATTATCTCTGTCAAAAAACAACAGATGTTGGCATAGAAGCAGAGAAAAGGGAACACTTATACACTGTTGATGGAATATAGATTAATTCAACCTCTATGGAAAACCATATAAAGATTTCTCAAAGACTTAAAAGCAGAACTACAATTTAACCTAGCAATCTCACTACTGGATATCTACTCAAAGAAAAAGAAACCATTATATTAATAAAAAAAAAACACTTGCACTAGAATGCCTATCACAACACTATTTGCAATAGCAAAGTCATTGTATCAACCTAAGATGATTGGATAAAGAAAATGTGGTATATATACCATGAAATACCATGCAGTCATAAAAAAGAATGAAGTCATGTCTTTTGAAGCAACATGGAGCTGGAGGCCATTATCCTAAGCAAAATAACACAGAAATAGCAAATCAAATATTGCATGTTCTCACATGTAAGTGGTAGCTAAATAATGGGTATACATGAGTATAAAGATGGAAATAATAGACACTGGGGACTTCAAAAGTGGATAGATAGGAGAAGGGTGGAGGTAATTACATATTGTACCTATGGGTACAATGTTCACATCTGGATGATGTATATACTAGAAGCCTAGACCTCACATTTATGCAATCTATCCATGTATCAGACCTACACATGTACTCCCTGAATCTAAAATAATACTAAAGAAGAAAATTCAGTTAAAACATAACTTCTGGAGTTCTAATGTACAACATGGTGACTATAGTTAACAATACTGTATTGCACACTTCAAATTTGTTAAGAGAGCATATTTTAAGTTTTACCACCACCAAATAAGTGATAACTAGTGAAGTGGAAGAAGATGGCGGCAGAGTCAGTCAGACTATGTGAGCCTCAGTGTGAGTGAGTGAGTGCATGGACAATTTTGCGTATTGTGTGAGTAAGTGGGCAGGTAAGTGGCTGACTGAGTGGGGACTCAGGAGCAAGTGGCTAGGGCTCTCCTGGTGAAGTAGCTGGTGCCACAGCTGCCCTGCTTGGACCGTATTGCTTCCCAGGGTACAGAAGCCGAGTGTCATTTGCTTAAAAACAGCAAAGCCCTTCTCTAGAAGAAGCTGCTAGAAATGACTGCCAGCTCCAAGTTCTGTCTCATCACCACAGTGCCTGTCCGGACACTGGCAGCAAGGGCTGTGGAGGGAACACAGTGAGGGAGCCAGAGGCAGAGCCCACTGGAGAAGATGAAACAGGCACCTTGCCACCATTTTGAAAACAGGGCAGGGAAGTGCTCTGGCTTGCTCACCATGGAGCGACAGACCCGATCTCTATGACCAGATTAACTCCTCAGGGGTAGATCGTGACCCAGAGGGAATATCCTGAAAGCACAAACTCCAGAGGAAGAAGACAAGTATTGAATCTCAGGTGCCCCACCCCCTACTCTGATTCAGCCAAGGGACAAAGGGTGTGTGACAGGAAAAGGATGAGGAAGACCCCTGAAGAGATCAGCAGAGCGTCCAGGGCTAGCCCAACACCCTCCTCCCCAGCAGTCATCTGAACATCAGACTCACATGGCTGGAGCACGACTGAGAGAGATGAACCCAGGCAGAGCCTGGATGTCAGCGGTGATAGAAGACTCTACTCCAGAATAAGCCTGGCTGGAATGCTCTCCAGTCAGTACTTGGAGAGGAAACAACCCCATACTTCTCACCAGAGGGGATGCTCCCTGACCATACCAGTGTGGGGGGGAGGACTAAAGTTCCATCCACCCCCTCCTCCTACCCCGGGCCATGCTGGGGAGATAGTAAATGTGGCCACAGCTCTGCAGGAGATAGCAGAGGGGCTTACCTGTGAGCAGCTGAGAGGAACAATTACAGAACCTGTCACAAGAGGGCAGGTTTTTAAAAAAGTTTTTTCTTTTTTTTAATGTGTGAATGTGTATGTGAGGGTTCAATTTGCATCACCCTACTTATTTTTTTCTTTTGCTTTTTGTTTTTTGTCTGTGTGTGTACATGAATGATTGAGTGTTCAACTTTCAGGGTTTTTGTTCTTCTCTTTTTTTTAGTCTAATGTGTGTGTGAGTGTACGCGTGGGGATTCAATTTGCATTCCCCTTTTTTTCCTCTTTCTTTTTTTCTTCTCCTTTCATTTTGTGTTGGATGTGTGTGTGGAGGGGTGTTCAGTTTTCTAGTTTTTTTGGCTTTGTTTTGTTTTCCAGTTTGTTTTGGTTCATGTGTGTACCCCCAAGTCCAAGATTCAGTAGCAGCAATGGGGAGAATAGAGAAAAGTGTAATGAAATATGATGGACAAAAAAGTAAAGAACAAAAAGGAAGTAAAAAACCCTGAAAGGTAACACTCAGTCATTCGCGTATATACATAAACCTAAAACAAAAGAAGGAAGACAAAAAAGAAGGAAAAGAAAAAGAAAAAAAAATAGAGAGGAATGCAAATTGAAGCTTCACATACACCATTCATGCACAAAGAAAAAAAAACTGCTCTCTTGTGGCAGGTTCTGTAATTGTTCCTCTCAGCTGCTCACAGGTAAGCCCCTCTGCTGTCTCCTGCAGAGCTGTGGTCACATTCACAATCTCCCCAGTAGGCAGCCCAAGGAAGGAGAAGGGCGTGGTGGGGGTAGGTGGGGCTTCAGTCTTCCCCTTCCATTCTCATATGGTCAGGGATCCCCTCCATTGGGGAGGCGTGGGATTGTCTCCTCCACAAGTACCGGCAGAGGGCACCCTAGCCAGACTTATCCTGGAGTAGAGTCCTCCCAACCCAATTGATGTCCAGCCTCTGCCTTGGTTCATCCCTCTCAGTCATTCCCCAGCTGTGTGGATCTGATGTTCAGTGGCTTGCTGGGGAGGAGAGAGTTGGGTCAGCCCTAAACTCTCCTCTGATCTCTTCGGGGGTCATCCTCATCCTTTTCAGGTCACACTCTGTCCCACAGCTGAATCAGGGTAGTGGGTGGGGTGCCTGAGACTCAGCACTTGTCCTATCTCCCTGAAGTTTATGCTTTCGGGTATTCCCTCTGGGTCACGATCAACTCCTGAGCAGCTAACCCACTGGTCACAGAGATTGAGTCTGTTACTCTGTGGTGAGCAAGCTGGAGCATGCCCTTGCCCAGTTTTCAAGATGGTGGCAGGGTGCCTGCTTTGTCTTCTCCAGTGGAGCTCTACCTCTGACTCCATCACTGGGCTCTCTCTGCAGCCCCTGCCACCAGTGTCCTGCCAGGCACTGTGGTGGTGAGCTAGAGCCTGAAGCCAGCAGTCACTCCCAGCAGCTTCTTCCCAGGAAGGACATTGCTAACTTTTAAAAAATGGCACTTGGCTTCTGTGCCCCAGGAAGTGCTAGGGTCCAAACAAAGAAGCTGTGGCACCAGCTGCTTCATCAGGAGAACCCTGGCCACTTGCTTCCAAGTTCACACTCAGCCAACCACTGCCCTTTCTGCGAGTTACCCCATCCCTGTTTCCCTCTCATGCAGATCCATTCTCAGGTGCATGCACTATGTATAAAACCAGCCAAGAAAGGAGAAAACACTACTGGCGTGTAACAATTTCTAATAATCATGGCAATCATACCAACAATATAATCAGGAGATATTTGACCATCGCTGACATTTGAAAAAGAATGAGAAAAATCAAGCACAGGGCCTTTACAGTAAACCAAATCCTTTATGTGTTAGCATATTTAATCCTCCCCGAAATAATCATACTAGAAAGGATAATTCTCTCATTTTTAAGTCAAGAAAACAAAGTGCAGAGAAGTAAAATAGATTATTTGAGGGTGTGCATCCATGGCCCTGGTTCTATGATAGTATATATCCTCTCTGTAGAGGTATACAAAGTCACCCAAAAGGCACCTCCTGGGGACTCGTTATCTGGCTAAAGAGGCAGACAGCAACTACCACATGAAGCAGTAAAGTGACAGGAGCCCTGGGAGCCAGATTCTGAATCTGGGAAAAGAGATGCAATCAGGGAGCTCAGGAACGGTTGAAGGAGGGAAGCATTGTTTGAAATTGATCAATAAGATTAGGATTTGTTATCTCTAGATTTGTCCTCAAATGTCTACGATATAAGCTCACAGAAGAACTATTTCAAGACATGTTTTACATTCCACAGTATTGGCCCGTCTTAGGTATAAAAATTGGCAAAAATCATAAACTCTGTCCATTATCCTTGTCATTAATATTGTTTTGATTTTTGCTTTTGGCTTTTGTCCCCCAAACAGTGCCTGCATAATTGAGATCTGAGCCATATATATATACATACACATACATAAAGCTTATTGAAGCTTTTTTTTTCTGTGAGTCAAAGTCTCACTCTGTCATCTAGGCTGGAGTGCAGTGGCACGATCACGGCTATTGCAGCTCTGAACTGCTGAGCTCAGGCGATCCTTCCACTTCAGCCTTCCAAGTAGTTGGAACTATAGGTGCATGCCACCACACCCAGCTAATTTTTGATTTATTGTAGAGAGGAGGTCTCACCAGGTTGCCCAGGCTCTTCTCGAACCCCTGGGCTCAGGCAATTCTCTTGTCTCTGCTTCCCAAAGTGATGGAATCATGGGTGTGAGATACTGAATTTTTTCGCAAAAAAGTATATTATAATGTGAAACAATCTGATGTTAATTTGAATATTAGTATAATTATTACATATTCACTAAATTCTGGAGAGAGCAAATATGGAAAACATTAACATAATTATTCAAAACTATTTCTAAAATCAAGGTGGAAGAATGTATTCTATCATTTTGTTATGGCCTTATAGTCCTGGACTGATGTTTCTTCCTATTTTCTATTCTCAATGTGATTAATTCAGTGATCATTAAAAGCAGTTATTAGAGTTATAATGAAAATGAATTGTGGAAGTGCCAAAGCAGCCCTGCAAATGTGATTATATGGTCATATTGAGAACTTTTGGAAGAAAGGTTGATTTCATAAAATACTGATTTCTTTTTTTTTTAAACTTTTTTTATTATAAAATTGTGGAGTACAGTTAAGGGTTAGGTATACACATGTGCATTGTTCAGGCACTCTTGTTGATAAGGGGTGTCTCCCCGTCTCCAGACAGATATTGACTACCATTAGTCCCACCTCCCTTCCCCTCCCTACCCCCCCATAGTTTCCCACCACTGTCAGTCCTTTTCTTATAGTATTATGATAGATGTTCAAGGTCCACTATATGAGTGAGAACATGTGATACTCAGATCTTTCTTTCTGTGAGAGATCACTCAGTATTATAGACTCTAGTTCCATCCAGGTTGCTGTGAAATTCATGATTTTTTCTTTTTTTTTATGGCTGCATAGTATTGCATCGTGTATATGTACAACATTTTTTAAATCCAGTCCTCTTTTGATGGACAGCATGGTTGGTTCCACGTTCTTGCTATTGTGAACAATGCTGCGATAAACATTCGTGTGCAGGTATCTTTTTGATAGAGTGATTTGAGTTCTTCAGGGTATATTCCCAGTAGGGGGGTTGCAGGGTCATATGGGAGGTCAATATTTAGAGCTTTTAGGAATCGCCACACTGTTTTCCACAGAGGTTGCACTAGTTTGCACTCCCACCAACAGTGTAGAAGTGTTCCCTTTTCACTACATCCTCTCCAGTATCTGTTATTTTTTGAGTTATTGATAATTGCCATTCTGACTGGATTAGGTGGTATCTCAGTGTAGTTTTAATTTTCATGGCTGCATGTCTTCGGTCACATACAGTTAAAGAACAAAAGCTATCCTGTGAATTTGTGAGTGGTAGCCAACTTGTCAGAAGAGATCAGAGTCTGGATAGCCATACAAGATCAGCTTCAGGGACAAAGTCTGCACACAAACATTCTACTGAGGCCAGAAGACAAACTCTAAGTTTCCACAGACACATTTTCTAGGACATTCCTTGCAAACCAAAGTAAATTCTTGCCGAGGTAAGGAAATTAATGAAGGGTTTGAGGACTAACTGTATCTCTAGTATCACAGGAGACAAAATTCCCATTATCAAGAAGATGAAAGAAATTTGTTGCCATTCTAGAATTAGTGGCGATGGAGTAGACCCAATCCTAGCTTGTAGATATTCTCTTTTTCCTTCCTTATATGTTTTGCTGGCTCTAGTAGACCCTGAAGTTATATCCTTGTATGTGCTCATGAATTTTCTAATCTCCCATCCAAGATATCAAGAAAGGGCTCAGATGGCATCTCCCTTTGGAAATTTTATCAGTGAGCCTTTAGCCACAACTTGGTGATTTAAAGTTTCCTTTGAGTATACTTTTATACCTATTGTAATAGTGCTTGGCAGAGTATCCGTAGAAATCACTTGTATTTATTCTAAACATTCCAAAATTGGTCCCAAGATTGAGAGCAGATTAATAGAATAGACTAGGCAAGTATCCATGCTAATTCTGAAGGATGGTAACTTAGTGGTTAATGTTAACAGGTTTTGGACAGATATAGTACCAATCCCAGCTCTGTGGCCTCAAGCAAGTTACTTAAATGCTCAGAGGCTTTGCTTCTCTCTAAAACGAGTACAAAAACGTCTAACTCAATGAGGTAATTTACATAAATCACTTGTCACAGTAACCTATTGCCTGAACTCAAAGCATGGTGTATGCTCTCATAATGATGATGGTGATGACAATTGAGACAGTAGAAATATGGCTTGCAATGCAGGACATTTTGTGCTACAAAGGGAAATTGTGTCCATATAATGCCCACATGGATCATCCTCTTTTCCTCATCTACCATCTCTTTTGCCTCCACCATGCAGCTGGGGCATGCTTGCCAAGCTCTCTCTAATGATGCTTTTACAGTTAGGCAGATTCCAGAAGTCTATGTGGGCCATGACAGCAGCTTCATGAAGTAATAAGATGAGAAAAAGCTAGAGAAGAGAGGCCATCAGTGGTCTACAGCTTTGATGATCCAAGTGTAGCTTACGGACCAGCAACCTCAGAGGGACCTGGGAGCTTGATCTGGAAACAGGATCTGCATTTTATGATACTAACACATGCTCACAACAAAGTTTGAGAAGCCTTGCTCAAGGGAGTACCCTAGAAAAATCAAATGCAGGTGCCTGGGCCAGTAATCGGTGATATGGTGACAGAAATTAGAATGGAGTGATGTATTTCAGGGAGATGACCAAGGTAGGAATTTCATCAGGATCCACCTGTTTTGAAGGCACAGTTTATAGGCAGGAAGAAAAAAGACTATACAGTTCAAATGTCAATAGATATCAAACATGAGCAAACAACTGAATTTTCTAACTTTTCAGTATTCTCATAAATTCAGTCCAATTCTGTACAGCAAATATAGTGTTCAGTATCAGATGATATGCATTCACATTCCCGTAGTACACTAAATTTACTCCCAAGTTAAAATTCCATTTAAAGATACCAGGATTTCTTTTTAACACATTATACAAACTTTAAGGAACTAGACTCTGTGACCCAGTTCATCAAAATGCACTTGAAAAATTCTGTCTGGAACACTCAGACCAATGCTAGGCATTAAAGATTTTATTTTATTTTTTCCTTCTGTCTTCTCTCTTCCAAGGTTTGACTCCTAACCACTTGAGATAGAGCTAAAGCTGACAGAGAAAGTGAAAATCCTCTGCCTTCTTGCCCGGAGGAAATGCTTGGCAGGAGATTTCCAAGCTGTGCTGTCATCAAAGCTAAACTTAACCTTGCTCAGGAAAAGAACCCTTAACTTTCAAACCAACTCCTTGTCAGGACCATTCAATTTGCAAAGTACCGTGTTGGGGGGAATAAAAAAAAAAGGAAGAAAAAATAGCTGTGGATGCATTTTGGTTTGAGGTTATTGAGACTTGAAGTGATGACTTCTCATGTTTTGCAATGACATTAAAGTTCGATGTCTTGGTTCACAGACACTTACCACTCTCTTTATCTCCATTAATCTTTGCTCGCAGTTTTGAAATACACCACTTTCTGTCTTCAGCAATGAAATGAAATTTTCCCAGGGTTATAATTGCTTTCCAGTGTGTCTTTTCTCATGTTATTTGATTGCAAAAGATTTTCTCCAAAATTGGAGATATTTAGTGAACACAATACAATGTATTTCCCTGCTATTTTTAATCTGTTCGTGCATAATGTGAAGGGTTTGGTGAGGGAAAAATGGAAATTGAACTCATCTGACCGTGACAGATTTGCAAACTCTGAATACAACTTAAACTTTATTGATGCTTTTAAATTACAGCACTGAATACCTGGACATGTCCATATAACATTTATAGCATTTTATGTCTTCATAGCTACAGCCAACGTTTGCTTAAGAATCACAATTGTAATTCAGGATGAGCAAGAAGAACATTTTACAAGGAAAAGCAGAGCATGCTGAAGCATTTTGCCTGGAACAAGCTTTTATTTTTAGCCTGTCCCCAAAAAATCATTATCCAGAGGCCTGAAATGTCTCAAAAAATCATTATATTTGAGTGCCTGGTAGGTCATTTCATAAAGTCCTGCAGGATCCAATTTGATATCAGATGGGCATGTTCTCTGGACCACAGAACAATTGAGGGACTGAATTGTCTGTTGGGACCTACGCTCTTCCTCTGTCTTTTGACATACAAACTTTCTCCAGCATACAACATTTTAAGAAATGGCACACCACAATTCGGTCAAATAAACGACACCCTGGATTGTTATCGAGTTATTAGGAAAGGTAGGGTTTCTAAAATTGAAATCTGATAGTTGGAGGAACTCTGAATAGTGAACTTTCATCACCACGTAATACATTAAGGCTTTCTTTCTAGTGCCTTAGCTTGTATACATCTTGTAAAAGTAATAGCATATGAAAGAATGCCCAAAACAGAAGGGTTGGGCTTGGGATTTAGCCCCGAGCTCTGCCCAGTTTCCTCCCTTCCAGTGAGAAAGCCTTCCTAGAAGAGAATAAACATAAAAGACAGAGCCACTCATCATGGATCAAAGGGAGCCAGATGATGAGCGGGGACCACTCTTGCCAGTTTATTGGCTGCCTCTGGACAGTAAATAGCCTCCCTCCCTAAAATGCAGAAATCCAGGCCAAAAGGCCTCGTGATAAAATGTGGAGGGGAGTGACTCTTAAAAACTGGAAGCTTTTTCTTTTTCTTTTTTTTTTGAGTTGGAGTCTCACTCCGTCGCCCAGACTGGAGTGCAGTGGCCACTCCCGGCCCCCGCAGCCTCGACCCGCTGGGCTCCGGCGATCCTTCCGCCTCAGCCTTCCAAGGAGCTGGAACTACAGGTGCGCGCTACCACGCCCGGCTAATTTTTTTTT
>CAUYQG010039230.1:0-11311 GCA_963574415.1 Tarsius wallacei | reverse complement strand
GTCGCCCAGACTGGAGTGCAGTGGCCGCTCCCGGCCACCGCAGCCTCGACCTGCTGGGCTCCGGCGATCCTTCCGTCTCAGCCTTCCAAGTAGCTGGAATTATAGGCACGCGCTACCATGCCCGGCTAATTTTTATTTATTTATTGTAGAGATGAGGTCTCACCAAGTTGTCCAGGCGGGTCACGAACCCACGGGCTCAGGAGATCCACTCACCTCAGCCTCCCAAGGCGCGGGATTACAGGCTGAGCCACCGAGCCCGGCGATATTTTCAATGGATAAGGAATTCTACAAGGGGTGACCCCCCAAAAATTGGAATTATCTTTTGGAGGGCAGAACCCTTGCAATACACTCAGAGTTTGTTCATTTGGATCAAACGGTCAACCAAAGTCTTTACTGGAAGTTTTGAGAATGTTGCATCATGATTGGCAAACAGGTGACTTTCTTCAATCATAACAACACATCTGCTCACACCATGCTGAGTGTTGAGCCGTTTTTGACCAAAACCGGCACGACTCACATGCACCACCTTCCCTATTCACCTGATCTCATCCCAGGTGACTTTTTTGCTTGTTTGTTTCCCTGGATGAAAAAAGTCCTCAGAGGGAAACATTTTGCCAATGTGGAAGACGTGAAACAAAAAAACGACAGAAGTATTAAAAGGCATTCAAAAACTGAGCAATAGAAAAGCATCTTGATAGGTGTATTGCATCAAATGGGGAGTACTTTGAAGTAATGAAGCTTAAACATGTAAATACACAATTTTTAACAAGCAAATTCCATTTTGAGGGGGTTACCCCTTTGTAGGTTCATAGTTTTCTTTTAGTACTTTACAGATAGCTTCCATTATGTCCAAAGAGAAGCTAGTGGTCATTCTTATTGTTGTCCCCCTGTATATAATGTGCCTTTTCCCCTCTGGCTGCTTTAAGTTTTTTCTTTATCTTTGGTTTTCAACAGCTTGAAAATGATACCATGAGGTGCATGGACATTCTTTGTATTTATCCTAGTTTCTTGGATCAGTAAGTAGTTCTTAAAAAAATCAAATCAGGAAAATTTCAATAATTATTTTTTCAAATACAGGCATACCTCAATTTATTGTGCTTCACTTTATTGTGTGTTACAGGTATTGTGTTTTTTACAAATTGAAGGCTTGTGGCAACCCTGAACCAATGCAAGTCTATTAGCATCTCTTTCCAACAGCATGTGTTCTGTGTCTCTGTGTCACACTTTAGTAATTCTTGTGATATTTCAAAATGTTTAATTATTTTTAAATCTGTTACGGTGATCTGTGGTCACTGATCTTGAATGTTACTATTGTAATTGTTTTGGGGTGCCACGAACCATTCCCAAGTAAGATGGCGAACTTCAGTAAATGTTGTATGTGTTCTTATTGCTCCACCAACCGGCCGTTCCCTGACCTCTCTTCCTCTTCTAGGGCCTCCCTATTCCCTGAGATACAGCAATATTGAAATCAGGACAATTGGTAATCTCTAAGTGTTCAAGTAAAAGAAAAAAATCATATACCTCTCACTTTCAATAAAAAGCCAGAAATGATTAAGCTTATTGAGGAAGGCACATCAAAAAATGAGATAGGCAGAAAGCTAGGTCTCTTGCATCAAACAGTTAATCAAGTTGTGAATGCAAAATAAAAGTTTCTGAAGAAAATTAAAAGTGCTGATGTGAAGAAAGTTTTAGTGATCTGGATAGAAGATCAAACCAGCCACAACATTCCCTAAGCCAAAGCCTAATCCTGAACAAGGACCTAAGTCTCTTCAATTCTATGAAGCCTGAAGAAAAGAGGAAGCTGTAGAAGTCTGAAGCTAGCAAAGGCTGGTTCATGAAGTGAAATGAAAGAAGCTGTCTCTTTAACATAAAAGTGAAGTGGCAAGTGCTATGTGAAAGTGGTAGCAAGTTATCCAGATATGATAATAAAGGTGGATACACAGAAAAACAGATGTTTAGTTCAATGTAGATAAAACAGCCTTCTATTGGAAGGAGATGCCATCTAGGACTTTCACAGCTAGAGAGGAGACCTCAAAGCCTGGCTTCAAAGCTTCGAAGGACAGGCTTACTCTTCTATTAGGGGCTAATGCAACCAGTGACTTTCAGATGAAGCCCATGCTCACTGACCATTTCAAAAATCCTAGGGCCTTTAAGAATTATGTTAAATCTAGTCTGCCTGTACTTTATAAATGGAACAACAAAGCCTAGATGGCAGCACATCTGCTTACAGTATGACTTTACTGAATGTTTTAAGCCCAGTGTTTAGACCTACTACTCAGAAAAAAAGATTCCTTTTGAAATATTACTTCTCATTGACAATGTAGCTGATCATCCAAGAGCTCTGATGGAAATGTACAGGAGATGAACGTTGTTTTCATGCCTGCTAACACAGCATCCATTCTGCAGCCCATGGATCAAGGAGTCACTTCAACTTTCAAGTCTTAGTATTTAAGAGATACATTTCATAATGCTATATTCCCCTGATGAATCTGGGCCAAGCAAATTGAAGACCTTATGGAAAGGAGTCACCATTCTAGATGCTATTAAGAACATTTGTGATCCATGGGAGGGGGTCAAAATATCAACATTAATAGAAGTTTGGAAGAAGTTGATTTCAATCCTGATGGAGAACTTTGAGGGGCTCAAGACTTAAGTAGAGGCAGTAACTGTAAATGTGGTAGAAATAGTAAGATAACTAGAATTAGAAGTGGGGCTTGAGGATGTGACTGAATTGCTGCAATTTCATAATAAAACTTAGACGGATGAGGAGTCATTTCTTTTTTTTTTTTTTTTTTTTTGAGTTGGAGTCTCATTCTGTCGCCCAGACTGGAGTGCAGTGGCCATTCCCGGCCACCGCAGCCTCGACCTGCTGGGCTCCGGCGATCCTTCCGCCTCAGCCTTCCAAGTAGCTGGAACTACAGGCGCGCGCTAGCACGCCCAGCTGATTTTTTGATTTATTGTAGAGATGAGGTCTCGCTTGCCCAGGTGGGTCTCGGACCCGCCGACTCAGGCAATCCACTCACCTCAGCCTCCCAAGGCGCGGGATTACAGGCTGAGCCACTGAGCCCGGCTGAGGAGTCATTTCTTATGGATGAATAAAGAAAGTAGTTTCTTGAGATGGAATCTACTCCTGGTGAAGAGGCTATGATCATTCTGAAATGACAACAAAAGATTTAGAATATTGCATAAACTTAGTTGATAATGCACTGGCAGGGTTTGAGAAAACTGACTCCAATTTTGGAAGAAGTTCTACTATGGGTAAAATGCTATCAAATAGCATCACATGCTACAGAGAAATCTTTCTTGAAAGGAAGAATTGTCAATGTGGCAAGCTTCATTGTCTTATCTGTCTGTGAATGCTGATCTGATTAGATCTGATCAGAGCAGCCTACCTCAGTTACTATAGGGGAGGAGATCACACGCTGCAGGGTGAGTCTTGCCGGTATCTCTTCTGTGTGTGTATGTTCCTAGATACTTTTTTTCACTTTAAAATATTTCCCTTTGTGATTTCATCCCCCTTATAGCTTCAAATACTATCTATAAATAAATAATTTCCAAATATTATCTTCAACCCTGTCCTCTCTTGTGAGCTAAGATGCATACATGCTCCTTATCTTCAAAGCACTTATCTCATTTTGAAATTATATGAAGGGGACCCCCCCAAAACAGAGTTTATTTATACACAATTGTGTATTTATTCTTACATGTTTAAGCTTCAGTCACCTTCAAAGTACTCTCCATTTGATGCAATACACCTATTGAGATGCTTTTTCCACTGCTCAAGACAGTTTTTGAACTCGCCAACTTTGATGCCCCTTAGTTCTTCTGCCTTTTTTGTTTCACTTCTTCCACGTTGGCAAAATGTTTCCCTTTGAGGACTTTTTTCATCCGGGAAACAAAACAAAACAAAACAAAACAAAAGTTGCTTGGGGTGAGACCAGGTGAACTGGGAGGGTAGAGTATGGGGTCATGCCACTTTTGGTAAAAAACTGCTGAACACTCAGCATGGTGTGGACAGATGTACTTGCAAATCACCCGTCATGAAATAGGCAAACACACTGAAATAATCTAAAAAAAAAATAACTGAAATCAAACAGCTTCTCAAAACACTAGCTGGTATTCTGATGCTGATGGGTGCCTAGAATACTTACCTAGTGGGGAAATCCTGCACTACAAGGGGCCTGCCTACCAAAAAAAATAATTCTGTTTTTTTGGGGTCCCCTCGTGCATGCACAGTGCAATATTTAAGTAGTGTCCACCTCTTTCCACCAGACTGTGTGTTCCATGAAAACAGAAACTATGCCTATTTTTGGTCATTGTTGTGTTACCAGCACTTAATATTTTACATGGCATTTATGCTCAGTAGATACAGTACTTGTTGAGCCAGTGAATGAATTATGGAAAGAGCTCAAGTTTGAAAGACCCTGTGGTGTCTTAGAGCAGTGACTGTGGGAAGTTATCTTTGCTTCCTACTACCAGGATCAACCTTAGGGTCAAACCCCCAGAGTTCCAGGGTGGTGCCTTTGACATGTAGATACCTTTGCAATGTACGTTCCCTCTCTGTGGGAAAAGAAGTTCAGCTTGTAGTCTTTCTTGGAGCCAGACAGTACATCAATGTAATCAAGGCCCTTTATGGTGACACTTAGGTCTGGCTTCTCTGGTTTCAGTATTTCCACAATGACCCGGAATCTGGGGCAGCACAGGAAAATATGAAGAGAGGAGAGAGAAAATGAGATGATTTATCTAAAGGAAAGAAGGAAAAGTGCTATCTGTACCCTCGATTTCGGGGAAAGCACATGAGCCAAGGTTCCAGTCTTCACTGTCTCAGTAATAATAACAGTAACTACCATTGGTTGACCACCTATTATGTGCTGGGTACTGAGTGAGTGTCCTAAATGTCTTACAGGCATTTAATCCTTATGATATCTGTAGGAGGTACATAACACTGTCATCTTCATTTCACAAATGTGGAAATAGAGGCCAAGAGAAGGAACATAACATGCTCAGATAACATGAGCAGTTACTGGCAGAAACGAAATTCAAACTTAGGTCTGGGCCTTTATCCACTGTGCTAAGCAGGTGGCCTTCAGCACAGTGTATCTGTCTCCCAGTTTTGGTTCCTTTTCTGTAAAAGAAGGTGACCGGGCTGGTTGGCCTTGAGCTCTTCTTGTGCTTGCATGCTGCTCTGCTCTTATTGCAAGTACAAGATTCAAGGGATTTTCTTCTCTGGCCAGTGGTTCAGGTGATAAGACAGAGTACTCAATAATAACAGTGATGATTATCACTATGATAATAACAGCATTTAACATTTATTGAACACTTATTTTGTGCCAGGCATTGTTCTAGGAGATTTACGAGTAATAGCACTGAACAGAAGAATCTCTCCAGAGACGCAGAGTAAAGAAAATGCCAGGCCATATCAGGGTACTTTGTCTCTGGTGCCATGAGCCCTCCAATGTCCTCTAGAGTGGGGGTCTCCAGCCTCTGGGCTGGTTCAGTCCATAGCTTGTTAAGAACCAGTCCACACATTCTCATCAGAGTGTGAACTCTATTGTGAATTGCACATTCATGAGAATCTAATGCCTGATGATCCCTCCCAACAACCTCCTCTCCATTTCTGGAAAAATTGTCTTCCACAAAACCGGTCTCTGATGCCAAGAAGGTTGTGGGTGTTGCCCTAGAGGCTCTTAGCCAAGGAAGGACCAGGCTAGATGATGAGAGTCCTCCCTCCATTCCCCACCCAGACCTCTTGTCCTACTTCCTCACCTCTGGGGCTTGTTCAGCCAGTTGGTGATTGGCAGGAGCTCAGTATAAGGTGTCTTACATGGTACTTCACGGTTTATATTGGCTACAGCTTTTGGGAGCTCAGAATTCCCATGCAGAGCATACAGCCAGCCAGTCCCATCTGGGAGGGCGAAGAAGAGGGTGCCCTAAGGAGAAGAAGAATTGTGATCAGAATGACAGAGAGGGTCCTTTATTAGGTACCTATAAAACATGGTGGAGACACAGGATTAATAGAGGCTCTGTAAATAAATATAACACTTTTGGAAAGCAACTTGGCAATATGTTTCAAGAGTTATAAAAAAGTGTTCATGTGCATTTGAACTAGGAGTCTCACCTGAGAGAATTTACTGAAGGAAAATCCATCCAAAGGAAATAAAGTTACATATATACACATTAAAGCCACTTATAATGTTGATGAAAATTTGTGGATACAACAAAGAATGTGGAACTATGGAACTTCAATGACATATTAGGCAGTTAT
Organism: Tarsius wallacei; assembly: GCA_963574415.1. Lineage (NCBI taxonomy): Eukaryota > Metazoa > Chordata > Mammalia > Primates > Tarsiidae > Tarsius > Tarsius wallacei. The sequence continues at coordinate 5,046 of CAUYQG010039230.1, read as the reverse complement.
TAAAAATGGTTATCACAATGACTGTAGAGTTAAATAGAGAAGTACTATGCTATACTGTAAAGGGAAAACCAGCAGAATGCAAATTGGGTATGCTATGGTGACAGTTATGGCTATATCTGACTAAGGATTGATTGTGGAGCTAGAAAAAAGGTTCATTTTTTTTGTAGAGTGGGAGATTGTGGCTGCTTTTCTTGTTTTGAATTTTATTACAGCTACCATAATGTAATTTATACAATTAAGCTAAACATTAATTGCTTCACACTTGACCTGTACTCCATTTTAGAGCTGAGCACATAAAGTCTCCTCCCACTGTGGGAGCTTTTCTGTCTTCTCAATAAATCTTGCTTTCAAAAATAAAATAAAATAAAAAGTGAACTGCACATTCAAAGGATCTATGCATGAAAACATACAGACAAAAAAGGAAGCCAAAGCTTGATAATCTGCATGATTCTTCATTGCTCCGATATAATCTGGGTACTCCCCACCCTTATCCTAATATTCTCTGAGCTTACAAACTGTCTTGCAACCTTGTTCACACAGCTCCTCCTTCAATTACGCCAGGAAACTGGTGGGGAGGGCTCAGCCTACCTGGTGTTTGCGGTTCTCCAAGTTCATGGTGCGGGGTCTATAGGTGATCTCATAGGGCTTATTTTGCTGATGGGCCTCCAAGGTGATGAACTCGGGGCCCTCCCAGTGCTCGCCCTCAATGATGGGGTGCAGATTCCAGGTCTGATTGGTGCGGTTCGACAGGAGGATGGTCTGTGTGTGCTTGGAGCGCACCTGGCAGGTGAAATTCACCACCTGAAAGATAGCAGGCACCTCATCTTCCATGGCACTTCACCCTGAGGTGCCTTCAGGAACCAGAGGTACAGAATGCTTGCCAGGGAAGACTGACTTTAACAGAGCTTCCTATCATGAGTTTCAATGGGTCATTTTCTTTTTCTTTCATTCAACACATACTGATTGGGAACCCTCTCTGTGCCAGGGACTATTTTGGTGGTGAAGATACAGCAAAGGACAACATAGCAAAATTCTCTGCTCTCAAAGAGCTTACATTCTGGTAGGGAGAGACAGATAATAAACAAACCAGTAAGTAGAATATAGAGTATGTAGGATAGAAATAAGTGCTAGGGAGAAAAAACAAAGCAGAGTCAGGGTGCAAGGGATGCCAGATTGGGGAGTGGGTTTGGAATTTTAAATAGGGTGATCAGGAAAAGCCTCACTGCGCATATGTGTTTGATCACAGATCAAGAAGTATCTGCCGATCCCACCTTTGTGCTAGAGGGAGGGAGGGCGGAGGGAAAGAGGTAGGTGGCAACACACTGGGTACCTGGTCCATTATCGGGGGAGAGAGAGCCAGCTAGAAGCCCAAACTTCACCTGCATGCAACCTACTTATGTAGTAAATCCCCACCTGTACCCCACAACTCAAAAAGAAAAAAAAAGACCGAGAAGGATGAAGTCAGCAGAGACCTAGAGAAGACCTCCAAGCAGAGGAAACTTCAATTGCAAGGTCCTGATTTTGACAAATGGCAAGCAGTCCTTGTGGCAAGTGTGAAGTGAGTGAGGAGGAGACAAAGTATCAGAAACAGCATGTAGGGCCTTGGAGCTATGGTACAGTCTTTTCTTTTCCTTTCATTGAAATAGGAGGATTTGGAAGAGTTTTGAGCAGAGGAGAGACCTGATCTGATCTACGTTCCAACAGCATTGCTCCAGATGCTTGGAGGTGACAGAGGAAGAGAGAACAATTAGAAGGCACTTGCAATAGACCAGGTGGGAAATGATAGTGACTTGGGTGGCACTGGTAGCACTGGGGATGGTGGAAAGTGTGTACATTCCCATTGTTCCTTGAAGGGCCAATATAATTTACTCTTGTATGGAATCTTAGTTGTAAGTGGAAGAAGATTCAAGAAAATTACCCAATTTTTAGCCTGAGCAATTAGAAGGATGAAGATGCCATTTACTGAGGTAAGGTGAACTGTGGGAAAGCAGATTTGGGGGAAGGATCAGGAACTCAGTTTTGTTCATGTTGAATTTGAGATGCCTACCAGTCAAGCAGAAAGGAGAATTTACAAACCTGGAGTTCAAGGGAAAAGTCTAGACTGTAAATAAAGATTTGGGAGTTGTCAGTATAGCAATGCCTTTTCTTTCTTTCTTTTTTCTCTCTGCCACCTATTTGTCCCAGAGCAATACATATTTTTTTAAAGTCCAAGAAACTGGATGAGACCAACAAGAAGTGAGAGTATTCAGAAAAAAGAAAGACTCTAGGGACTAATTCCTGATTGGCACACTTCAATGTAAAGACTCAGGAGAGAAAATACAAAGGAACAGTCAGTGAGGTAGGAGAAAACCTAGGAAATGGTGGTATCCTGGAGCCAAGTGAAGGAAGTATTTGATGGGGGAAAACCTAGTTTATAGTGTCAAAATGCTCTCTACAGGTCAAGTAAGATGAAGGCTGAGAACCAAGTATTGGATTCAGCAATGTGGACCGTATGGTATGGGCATAAATATAGTCAAATAGATCAATGGACAAGAATATAGAGTTCAGCAATAGATCCACACATATATGATCAACTGATTTTTGACAAGGTGCAAAGGCAATTCAGTAGAGAAAAGATAGTCTTTTCAACAAATGGTGCTGGAACAATTGAATATTCATATACAACATTTTTTTGGTCCATATCTTGCACTATAAAAAAAGTAACTCCAAATAGACTGAAGACCTAAACATAAAACTTGCATTCAGAATATATAAAGAGCTCTCAAATCTTTAATAAGAGAACAAACAGCCTAATTAAAAATAGAATATCGCGTGTGCCTGTAGTTCCAGCTACTTGGAATGCTGAGGCGGAAGGATTGCCTGAGCCCAGCAGGTCGAGGCTGCAGTGGCCGAAAGCGTGCCACTGCCCTCCAGCCTGGGTGACAGAGTGAGACTCCAACTCAAAAAAAAAAAAAAAAAGAATATCTGAACAGACACCTCAACAAAGAAGATCTATGGCTGGCAAAATAAGTACCTGAAAAGATGCTCAATATCATTATTCATTAGGGAAATACAAATTAAGGACCTCAACGAGATACTTTTACATACATATTAGAATGGCCAAAATTTAAAAAACTGACCATATCAAGTGTTGACAAGGATGCGGACAAGTAGAAATGTCAGACATTGCTGGTGGGAATGTAAAAGGACACAGCCACTTTGGAAAACAGTTTGACAGTTTCTTTAAAAGGAAACATACACCTTCCACGTGACCCAACCATTCCACAACTAGGTCATTACACAAGAGAAATGAAGGCATATGTTCATGCTGAGACTTATACATACAGGTTCAGAGCATACTGCACAGTTCTATTCATATAATATTCTTAAAATAAAATTCTAGAGAGGGAGATTGGGTGTCATTTCTACCATAAGCAATGTTGCCAGATAACACAGTGGACAGCACTATTAGGTTTCCAGGAATGAGGCTAGCAAAGAGTTAACCCAAGGCCATTTTTTAAAAAACCACAGAAAAGAAGAAAGGTGTTAACACTTTATTCACAGATCTTGGAATATGATCTAGCCAGGGATGTCAATGCAGGCTTCCTAGAGAATGTACTGCTTGAATTGAGAGTTAAAGGATGAGCAGGAGTTAATGAAATGAATAGAGAAGAAAGAATATTCCAGTGATTGGAATAGCAAATTCATAGGCCTTGTGGACAGATGGGGCAGGTCTGAATATATGAAGGAGGCCTGGTTGAGGTCACCCGTGGGCTCACTCCTGCCACTGGTCCATCCCTGGGCAGGGCCTTCTCACCTCTTTTATTGCAGGTGGTCCCACACAGACTCCAGACAGGGTCAGACTCAGAGGCTTCCCTCCCTGGATGAAGCAGGGCAGGTTTTTATAGAGATTCTCCTTTCCCACCTCGGTGGGACGGTAGGTCACTTCAAAGGCAACATCCATGCCTGCGGTGATATATCCTTCTTCTGGATTGATGGAGAAATGAGGCTCAAATTTTTTGACATCCCATTTAAACCTTTCCAAGACAAAAGAAGACAAGGAAGGGAGTTTACTAATATTGTGAGAGTGCCCTCAATGCTACTGAGAAAAAAAGACTGTGTCTGGCCTTTTAGCTATGACGTTCATCTTCCTTGTTTATTCTCTAGGACAGAGGAGGAGGCAGATCGGCTAGACACAGCAGAAGCGTTAGAGAATGTGGGCCAAGGTCGTTCCCTGGGTAAATGGATCTGGGTAAGCTACCCTCTCAGGGCTGAGCCATGGGTGGGAAGCGGCTGCCTCTTAATATCCGCGAGTGACCTATCAGGGAATATATACGTGAACATGTATACACATGTGTGTCCAAGGTCGCACAGCTGAGAAGGGGCTGGGCTAGGACTGGGACCCTCCCAAGACTGTGGCCTCAACCATTCCATGCACTGCCTCTCAGCTGAGATCCAGGAGGGTGGCTCCTATCCCTTCATGTGAGGGTTGCACCTGTGCTTGGTGGCACGAGGATCCCATGGCCCTGTGTGGTCATCCCTCTGTGGTCGGGCACTTGGTCCAGGCAGGAGAGAGAAGATGGATGGTGCACCAGGGCTGCCACATCACACCCTTTAGGGTGCCATCCAAATGGAAGTCTGTGTGTTGGGTGACCTTGTGGGGGTGTAGGGTGTACGGCCTGTACCACTATGTCAGCATGCCTCAGTGGCAAGAGAGAAGAGCCTGGAAAAGAGAGCTGCCATAGATATATCTGGGTTTCAGACCCATATTTTCCACTCCCTAGTTGTGTGATCTTGGGCAGGTCACCTCACATCTTCGGGGCTTACCTTCATCTGTAAAATGGGGATGGTATATGCCTTCCTTAGAGAGTCCTTGGGTAATTAAATGGAATATATATGTATATGTATATACATATATATATAAATTTTTTTTTTGAGTTGGAGTCTCACTCTGTCGCCCAGACTGGAGTGCAGTGGCCACTCCCGGCCACCGCAGCCTCGACCTGCTGGGCTCCGGCGATCCTTCCACCTCAGCCTTCCAAGTAGCTGGAACTACAGGCGCGCGCT
>CAUYQG010039229.1:0-17056 GCA_963574415.1 Tarsius wallacei | reverse complement strand
CTGGAGAGGGTGTGGCAAGAAGGGAACTCTTCTACACTGTTGGTGGGAGTGTAAACTAGTGCAACCTCTATGGAAAGCAGTGTGGCGATTCCTAAAAGCTCTAAACACCAAACTCCTGTATGACCCCACAATACCCCTACTGCGAATATACCCTGAAGAACACAAATTACTCTATAAAAAAGATACCTGCACACGTATGTTTATCGCAGTATTGTTCACAATAGCAAGAACCTGCAAGCAACCATGCTGTCCATCAAAAGAGGACAGGATTTTAAAAATGTGGTACATATACACAATGGAATACTACGCAGCCATAAATAAGAACGAAATCATGAATTTCGCAGCAACCTGGATGGAACTAGAGTCCATAATACTGAGTAAACTCTCACAGAAACAAAAAACTAAGTATCACATGTTCTCACTCACATAGTAGACCTTGATCATCCAACGTATTACCACAAGAAAATGACTGACAGGGGTGGGAAACTATGGGGGGGGAGGATGAGGGTGATGGGATTAATGGTGGTAAATATCTGTCTGTGGATGGGGAGACACCTCTTATCATCAAGGGTGCCTGAAAGAAGCATTTTGGTATGCCTAACCCCTAACTGTACCCCACAATACCATAAAAAAAAGAACAACAGCAGACTTATCTACAGAAATATTACAAGCTGGAAGAGACTGGAGTCCAATCTTCAAAGTTGTCAAAGATAAACAATTCCAACCAAGAATTTCTTATGCAGCTAAGATAAGCTTCATCAGTGACAGAGAATTAAAATTCTTCTGGCATTCAATCCCTGAGAGATTATGATGCTTCCAACCAGTTCTACAGGGGATGCTTAAGAAGATATTAAGCAAAGAAAAAGAAAGAAAGGAAGAAAGAAAGAAAGACAGAAAGAAACAAAGAAACAAACAAACAAAGAAACAAAGAAACAAAGACACAAAGAAAAAAGATGACCATACACTTCCTGAGAGAACAGGAAAACACAAGCTCAACAGAGAATATATTACAACTACAGACTTAAAAACACACACTTACATAAACCCAAAAGTAAAAAGAAAACAAACAAAAAAAGAAGCTTTATAAAAGTCTCATTACATGGATAAACTCACATTTAAATAGACAATCTAAATGTGAATGGGCTGAATGCACCACTGAAAAGACATAGAATGGCAAACGGGATTTTAAAAAAGGATGCCTCCACAATATGCTGCCTCCAGGAAACACATCTCACTACAAAGGACACCCACAGACTAAAAGTTAGAGGTTGGAAAACAAACATCCAGGCAAATGGAGAACAAAACAAAGCAAGAGTCACAATTTTAATATCAAACAACCTTCAAACTACTCAAAATTTAAAAAGATACAAAAGGAAACTACATAATAAGAAAAGTTTCCATCCATCAACAGGAAACTTCTATCTTAAATATATATGCACACAACACAGGTGCACCAGCATTTATTTATTTAATTTTTTTGAGTTGGAGTCTCACTCTGTCACACAGGATAGAGTGCAGTGGCATGATCACAGCCACTGCAGCCTCAACCTGCTGGTTTTAGGCTATCCTTCCACCTAACCCTTTCAAGTAGATGGAACTACAGATGGATGCCATCATGTCCAGCTAACTTTTGCAATTTATTGTAGAGACAAGGTCTCATCAGGCTGGTCTTAAATCCCCAAGCTCAGGCAATCCTCTTGCCTCAGCCTCCCAAAGTGCTTGGATTACAGGCTGAGCCGCTGCACCTGGCCAGCATGCCATTTATAAAGCAACTACTTAGTAAACTAAAAATGGATATTGATGCTAACACTATTATAACCAGGGACTTAAATACCCCACTAAAATCCCTAGATAGATCATCGAGGTAAAAAAATCAATAAGGAGATTAGGAACCTCAACTTGATGCTTGACCAAATGGACTTAATAGATTCCTACAGAACATTCCACCCAACAACCATGGAATATACATTTTACTCATCACCACATGGAACGTATTTCAATATTGACCACATTCACAGTCATAAATTAAGCATAAACAAATACCATATGAGTGAAATCCTATCATGCACCTTTTCAGATCACTGTGGAATAAAAATAAATATCACCATCAATGAGATCCCCCCAAAACACACAAAGACAATGATGAGCACATCCTGGGTCAACATAGAAATCAGGACAAAAATGAAAAGATTCTTGGAAACAAAGACACATCTTACCAAAATCTCCGAGATGCCATGAAAATAGTACAAAGAGAGGAATTTATAACTCACACATCAGGAAAATAGAAAGATCACAAGTCAACAGCCTAACAAATAATGTAAGAGAGCTGGAAAACCAAGACCACCAAAACTCTAACGTCAGCAGAAGAATCCAGATCACCAAAGTAAAAGCCAAAATATGGGACCTAAAGACAAAAATGTCATAGAAAAAATCAACGAAACAAAAAACTGATTCTTCAAAAGGATAAACAAGATTAATGATCCCTAGCCAGATTGACCAGGAAAAAGAGAGAAAAGTACAAATAAGCATAATTAGAAATGCAAAAAATCAAGTCACAACTGACTCTGAAGAAATACAAAGGATTTTCAGAGATTACTATGCAGACCTGTATGGAAACAAACCCAAACACCTACATGAAATGGAAGATTTTATGACATCACACAAACTCCCAAGGTTGACACAAAAAGAAATTGAGACCTTAAATAGACCAACAACCCAGGAAACTGACTCTGTCATAAGAAAACTATCTACAAAAAAAAGCCCTGGACTAGACAGCATTCCAGTGGAATTCTACAAAACATACAAGAAGGAGCTGATACCAATCCTACTGAAAGTATTCTGGGCAATTGAGAAAGATAAAACTCACCCCATATAACTTACAAAGCTAAAATCACACTAATACCAAACCCAGTCAAGACCCAACAAAGTAAGGTAACTACAAGCCAATAACCTTGATGAACATAGATGCAAAAATTCTCAACAACATTCTAGCAAATTGTATCCAACAACACATCTCAATTATTATCCACCATGACAAAGTAGACTTAATTCCCAAGATACAGGGCTAATTCAACATCCACAAGACCACAAATGTAATTAAATATAGTAACAGACGTAAAAATAAAAACCACATGATTATGTCATTAGATGCAGAAAAAGGCTTTTGACAAAATCCAGCAACATTCTTGATAAAAACACTTGAACACCCAGGTATAGAGGGAACATACCTCAAAATAGTAAGAACCATCTACAAAAAAATTCACAGTCAACAAATCACTAAATGGAAGGAAATTAGAAACATTTTCTCTGAAATCAGGCATAAAACAAGATTGCTCATTCTCACTCCTACTATTCAACATAGGGTTGGAAGTCCCAGCTAGAGCAATCAGACAAGAGAATGAAATCAGGAGTGTCCAAATAGGTAAAGAGGAAGTTGAGCTAACGCTCTTTGCAGACAATATTATCCTATACGTGGAAAATCCAAGAAATTCTGTCAAAACCCCCTTTCACTGATAAAGGACTTTGGCAAAGTTGCAGGGTACAAAATCAAGGGTACAAAGTTGCAGGGTGAAAAAGACAGTTGCACTTTTATATACTAATAACAAGCAGGCAGAGGACCAAATAAAAAGTACAATCCCATTCACCATAGCCACAAAAAAATAAGGTATCTTGGGATCTTCCTAACCTGAGAAGTGAAGGACCTTTACAGTGAAAACTACAAAACAATGCTCAAAGAAACCAAAGAAGACACAAAAAAGGGAAAAAATATTCCATGCTCATGTATTGGAAGAATCAACATTGTTAAGATATCCACCCTACCCCAGGCAAATACTGATTCAACACAATGCTTATTAAATTACCAGCATCATTCTCAGACCTGGAAACAATACAGAAATTCATATGGCTAAACGACCACGTATAGTCAAAACAATCCTCAGCAAATGAAACAAAGTGGGAAGTATCACACTCCCAGACTTTAAACTTTATTATAAGTCTACAATAATCAAAACAGCCTGATATTGGTACAAGAATAAACAAATAGACTAATGAAACAAGATAGAGACTCCAGAAGCAAAATCTCAACTTCTCAACCAAATCATCTTTGACAAAGTTTCTACCACCAATCACTGGGGAGAAGAGAACCTATTCAGTAAATGGTGCCAGGAAAACCACATGCACAAGAATGAAACAGGACCTCTACCTATCACCATGCACAAAAAACAACTCTCGATGAATCAAAGACCTAAATGTAAAACTTCAAACTATAAGGCTCAGAAAACACAGCAGACACCATTATGAAAATTGGAATAGGCAAACAATTCCTGATCAAAATCCCAGATGCTCATGCCATAAGAAATAAGACAGGTGGGACGTCATCAAACCAAAAATCTTCTGCAAAGAAAAATAAACCATCAAGAGACTGGGGAGACAGCCCACACAATGGGAAAAACATCTAGCAACTGTATATCTGACAAGAGCCTTACATCCAGGATCTACAAGGAACTCAAACGAGCCTAAAGGAAAACAAAAACAAAAACAGCTCCATTAAAAAGTGGGCAAATGACATCAACAGATACTTCTTAAAAGAAAACATATGAACAGTCAACAGACACATGAAAAAATGCTCAACCTCACTAATCATCAGAGAAATGCAAATCAAACCACACTGAGATACCACCTAACTCCAGTAAGAATTCCCATCATTAATAAAACAAAAACCAACAGAAGCTGGTGAGGATGCGGAAAAAAAGGAATGCTTCTACATTGTTGATGGGAGCCCAAACTAGTTCAACCTCTAAGGAAAACAGAATTTCTAAAAGAACCAGAAGTTGACCTTCCATATGATCCAGCAATTCTCCTTCTGGGAATATACCCATAGGAACTCCAATCATTCTACAAAAATATATCTGTGCACACATTCATTGCAGAAATATTCACAATAGCCAAAACACGGAACCAAACGTGCTGCTCATAGAAAGTTGCCTGGATAAAAAAAGTGGTACATATATGTGATGAAATATAATGCTGCCATAAAGAAAGATAAAACTATGGACTTCACAGCAACTTGGATGGATTTGGAGTTTATCATACTCAGTGATCGATCACAGAAACAAAAAAATGAGTACCATATGTTCTCACTCATAAGCGGACCCTGAACACCTATCATAGTAGTACAGGAAATGGAATGGCAGTAGTGGGACACTGCCAAAGGAGAGAGGGAGCAGGAACACAACATCAGTAAGGGTGCATGATCCCATTCCAGGCAAAGTGAGGTCCAATGGGAGTCCAGACTTCACCTGTACATAAACCACTTAGGTACCCAATACTGAATTGTACCCCCACATCTAAAAAGACAAAGAAAAAACAATGGCATGTGAATCCATGATCTTGCCTGATTTGTCCTGGAGGCTGGGGACTGATTCTCCCCCAGGTTTAGGAGAAAGCACAGACACATGACTGGGTGAAATAGCTTGGATATGTGTCCCCTCAAATCTCAGGTTGGTTTATGGTCCACAGCATTGGAGTTGGGGTTTCTTGTTAATACTTGGGCATGGGACAGATCCCTCTTATTGGTGGTGATGAGTGATTTCTCACTTCTTGAGTTCAGAAGAGAGTTGGTAGTTTCAAAAGAGAATGATATGGCCTTCCCTGGTTTTTGTGCCTGCTCTCATTATGAGACAGGCCCACTCATGCTGCTTTGTGCCACTATTCTAAGCTCCCTGAGTTTTCAGCAGAAGCCAAGCAGAGGCCATGGCCATGCAGAATGATCAGCCAAAGAAACCTTTACTATGTGTCAATGAACCAGGCTCTTGTGTTTCTGTAGAGCAGGGCAAAACCCTCTTCACCACTGGATTTAGGCAAGACACTTGACCCACATCTTATAGCAGACCAAGAGCATTTCACAGTTTCTTCCTGTCCTTTCTCGTCCATGGCTACCTCTGGACCCCTGGGGACCATTGAGGACCAATACACTCACGACCAAGGGCTATGGAAGGAAGCTATGTACTTCTTTAGATCTAGAACACCTGTAGCCTGACCTTTGGTGTGGTACTCAGCAGCCCAGACTTTTACTCCACCTGCACACCAAAAATATTAGCCTGTGACTTTTGAGCAATCTGCTGTCTCTCTCTTTCTACTTTTCTGTCTCTTTCTCTCTGTGTGTCTTTTTCTTCTCTTTCTCTCTCACTGTCTGCCTCTCGCTCTCTCCCTCCCTCTCTCTCTCTCTCTCTCTCTCTCTCTCTCTCTCTCTCTCTCTGTCTCTCTGTCTTTGTCTACCTGTCTCTTCTACTCTATTTCCATGTCTCGCTGGTGGGTCCTCTTACATGCCCCATACACATGCCACACACAGTACAAAGTCAAACTTGGCTTATTTGGGGTGACATGATGTGTACTTTTTTCTTGCGCTCAAAACCCTTTCACTCTTATGGTGACTCTTGGCCAAAAGCAGCCATGATAAGCCTTTCTGGGACATTTAGAACAAGAGTGATATTCCTAACTCAAGATGCCCTCCTGGCCACCAGGTAAATAAGAGGCATAGAAAACCCAGTGTGATGTCTGTTGCTGACATCACCTAAGCCCAGAAGTCAGTGGGAGAACCTACGTCATCAGGTCCCTCCCACAGCTTGTAGCCAAAGCCACTGAAATACCACAGTCACCCACAGGCTCGGGACATAGGGGGTTGTATCACTAGGTTGGCGGATGACTCAATAAATTTTACACACTTACTTATATGAGATGGGTAGATCCTGAAGCTGAGTGCCCCAACACCTTAAACTTGATCTCCCATAGATGGAGAGTGCTTGAGTGATCCCATGGGTTCCTCAAGTTTCAGTGGCCACTTCAGGTTTGGTAGCCCTCGAGAACTTGCCCATGTATCTACACTAAGTTGAGTTTTGCCCTGGGGAAAACTGAAGGCCTCCCACGAACATCTTCACTGCTGCAGTTGAGAAAAGAAGAGGTCCCTATCAGGTCAGATTCATGAGGAGCCTGCATCATTGAGAAAAACTATGTGTGTTTGGTTGGGATTCAGATGGTCTCCAAGACTAAGAACTTTCAACTATAATGGTGACACTCAGTAACCCATGCATCAGGGGTTACGGCTCACAATTTCAACCATTTACTCACCTATGATTGTGTATGGCATGTGGACAATCTGGGAAGAAGATCCCACCGAAAGACACAATGAGAGAATGGGCCCTAAGGAATGAGTTGTCAAAGTGCCTTGCCTTTTGCGAAGAAGGCCAGAATCTTTCAATAAGAATGGGGTCTTTCATGTAGAATTGTATACACAGGGTTGGGCACCACAAGATGGCCTCCAGGGCTTTGAGTTCTCCAACTCAAAAGCCCTGCTGTGGCCATTAGTATCCCAACGTCCTCTTCCACAATTGTCACCAGGGCTGGGCCTCAACTTGGGCATGATTTTTATGTCATCACCTCTCTTCAAGAAAATATAAGGTTCTCATCATTGACACAACACAGGGAACCCTCTCCCCATGCATCCATCCAATGGCCACCCATATGCTCACTACAGGTCAACACATTTCACCAGGGTGCTGAAAGGATTTGACTCTCAGAGGGTTTTAGGCCAGGCACCTGGCTAACAGCCTTTTATTTGTTGGCAGCTGCTTCAAAGCAAGACTTTTTCTGAGTGGGAAAGAGGCAGAAGGTGTTTCAAACAGAAATCTGACACCTTCGTAGAGTATTGGTTCACACAAGCTTTTTCTTTACAGTCCAATAGTATGAGATCTATAGTTATGCAGGACCTATCCTGGTGGCCAGGGATTGATCCTCTCCCAGACCCAGTAGCCACAGCACAGACAGGGGACTGGGTGATACAGTTTGGATGTACATTCTCTAAAATCTCTGGTTAGAATGTGGTCCCCAGTGTTGGAGGTGGGGTTTCTTAGCCAATGTGTGGGCATTGGGTGAATCCTGCTTGTTGGTGGTAATAAGTTAGTTCTTGCTTCTTCAGTTAACAAGAGAGTTGGTGGTCTCAAAAGAGCATGGCACCTCTTCTTCTGGTTTTTGCACCTGCTCCCACCAACTCTTGCTGTCTTGTGCTACAATTACAAACTCCTTGAGGCCTCAGCAGATGTCCTGCAAAGGTCATGGCCATGTAGAACTTGAGCCAAAGAAACCTTTACTCTGTATCAATGAGTCAGGCTGTTGTGTTTCTGTAGAGCAAGGAAAACCCCACTTCTCCACTGGATTTGGACAAGGCAGTTTGAGCTCAGCACACCAATACCATCTCACAGCTCCTTTTGGTCCTGCCTCACCCAGGACTGGCACCAGAAATATGGTCACTGGTAAGGGCCATAACTGTTAAAAACCTAAAAGGGTGAAAAACACTTATGATCAAGGGCTCTGGCAAGGAAGACATGTGCTTCTGCAGACCCAGAAATCCCATAGTTTGAATCTTGTTGTGGTGTTCAGCAGCCTGGTCATCCCCTCCACCTGCACATAGTAAATCTCAGCCATTGGCCCCAAGTCATGTGCTCTCTCTCTCTCTCTCTCTCTCTGTCTCTCTGTCTGTCTTTCCTACACTGTTTGTCTCTCACTAGCATTTCTCATACTTGTTCCACACACTTGCTACACACAGTACCAGATGAACTTAGCCCATTTGGGTGACATGATGTATACTCCTTTTTATGGGCCAAAGACCTTTTTTTCCAGGCAGAGACCCTTGGCCCAAAAGTAGGCTGGGCACACGTTCTTGAAACATTTGGGTTAGGACTGGCCTCTCCCAAATCCGGATGTCCTTCTGGCAATCAGGCAAACAAGAGGCAGGGAAACCCTAGCAGGACATGTGCTGTCAACTTCACCAAAGCCCACAGGTCAATGGAACAGACTACACCACCAGTCTCCCCTCCCCCCCCCCCACAGCATGGTGCCAATGCCACTTAACACAGCCCCCTGCCAAGCTTGGGAGGTTCTACTGTTATGACCGATGACCCAACAAAATTTTGCTTACTCAGGTACGTGAGAAGGGCAGCTCCTGAAGAGAAAATCATCCCATGTTTGGTTGTAATTCAGTTTGCCTCCATCACCAAGCAACTGTAGCCCTACAGGTGAGTCTCAGTGAGCCCATGCTTCATGGGTCAAGGCTCACAATCCCAGCTATCCACTCACCTATAATTGTGCATGTCATGGGGCCAACCTGAGCAGAATATCTCACTGAAATACACAGCAAGAGAACAGGAGCTAAGGAAGCTGCCGATGTGCCCTGCCCTTTGGGAAGAGGATAGCTCACACCAAGCTTACACAAGGAGATTTGGGTGCTTCCTGGAGGAGTACATACACAGGTTTGGGTCTCCAAGAAACTCTTCAAGACTTCAAAGCTTCCAGCCCCAAAAACAGTAACCTTGCAGGGGCTATCAGCATACCAACATCCTCTTCCTCTTCCCGCCCTGGATGGGTCTTAGCAAATTCTTATTGAGCACGATTTTTTAAGTCATCACCTCTCTTCAAGGTAATATAGAGTTATCATCATCGACACAATCCAGGGAGCATTTTCCCTACACTTTCATCCAATGCACATCCATATGCTCACCACAGGTCAACACAGGAGACAAGGGAGCCAGGGATGACTCAACTTTCAGCAGATTCCAGGATGAGCACCTGACTGAAAGCCTTTTTCTCAGGGCAGGAGCCCCAGTGCAACTCTTTCTCTGGGGCCAGGCCCTGGGAAGAAAGGAGGAGGACATGTGTTTTAAAAATAAAACCTGTCACCTACATAAGGGTGTTTGCTTATGTTGCCTTTTTAAAGTTTGACCCTGGTAATTCAATTCATGCTCAACCATGACCCATCTCAGATGCTGAAGACCTAGGCTTCCCTAGGCTCCAGATTTACAGATTAGGTGGAGTAGTATGCTTAGATTTTACAGTAGGCTAAGGCCATCTTTATGCTTACTTCTGTTTTGATGAATCCATTGCTGGACCACAACTACTAGGTACAGGGTGTGTCCAAGTCACTTGTGACCAAGGACATTTTCAAGGGAGTCTTGTGCAGACTGAAAAATCACATTTTCTTACCCTCCAGTGGCACTCAACAACCCAGGCATCTCTTTCACTCATGCACCAGAATCTCAGCCTGTAGTCTGTCAGCTACTTTCCTTCTCTTTTGGGTCCTCATTTATGACCCACATACATCCTACCTACAGATCTTGTCTGAACTCAGCAAATAGGGCAATTTTTCCTTCTGCTTTTTGTCTGTGGCCATCATCATTTTATTTATTCATTTTTACTTCTATATTTTTATACAAATGTATTAATTAGCCATGCTATATGACTCATATCATATTCATTTGTATACAACTGCTCATATCTGCTGTCTTAATGATAAAGACTTGCATGTCTTTTTCCTGTATTTTGACTTCTGTTCTGTTGTCATCAAAATGTACCTCTAATTGTCTCATGATTTGTAACATTTTTGTGCCTTTTTTCTGATTGTAATCATCGCACATGTTTTATAAATATTTGCTGTGTGGCTGTAGTTTATTGATATTCATCATAGAGGGACCTTGACTTTTTAGATTTTGGCATGTAGTGTTACTCTATGTGGTACATTGTACTATAAGACACGATGAGAGGAACAGAGCCAAGGACAGAACCTTAATGTGCAATACTACTGGGAATTATAGATAATTGAAAGAAAACTTAATAAATTACATTTGTTCTTCAATTATAAGTATATATTTTGATTCAGGCACATGTTTCTGTCAAGTTATTTCATTGCATCTACCCAAGATAAAATCTAAAATGAAAATAACAATTCCCAAATTTCTGTCCATAGATTGTCACTGAGAATGGTCCCCAGAGTTTTTATTGACCATCATTTTTATGTGATCATCTGTCTTCAAGACCACATAAATTCTCATCATTGACTGAAGTAACAACATTTTTCACTATTTGGACCTAAACATGATTATGATAGATAGCTCATGTTTCATTGGTGCTAAAGTGGTCTGGAGATCAGGCATATTCAGTGAAGAACATTTGGCTGTCTTTTATTGCGAAAGACAAAAAAAGTCCTTTCTCCATAGTCATTATCTCAAACTATCACTGTAGAAGATATTTTAAAAGACAAAACTATATTTTAATGGGTGTATGGTTTATGTGTGCTTTTCTTTAATTAATTGTAATGATCAGTACTAAAAAAACTGAACTATTACATGTGCCATAATGTAATTGATTCAGGAAATACAAAAGCAACACATATGGGTGTTTTGATTTTAGAGAACCAGTCAGGGATTGCGATGCTGAGATAAGATTATTCCACTGATCTCCACTTTTCTCTATATTAAAGGAAACCATATAAGTAATAATTGACAAGGTTAAAGTCACATAAGCTCTCTTTAAATGACATTCCTGAAGGTACATGAAAGTTAAGACCTTGAAATTAGATATCAGGCCACTGGAAATTGTATTTATTTGCCTGCATCTTGGAAAAGCCACATACAGAAATGTTTAATCTGTGACTGAACTGCCATTGTCTTTGCTTGATTGGTTCTCAGCAATAGCCCACAAATATTACAAAACCAGAGAAACACAGAAAGGCCATAATGGATATGAATATGTCTACTAGTGTTTAGATTCAAAGAATGTCACTCTATGGATATGGCATTGTAACTCAGACAATGTCTCAATATTATTTCAATGGAATTTTGGAAAAAGTGAAGTTTTCCTCATATTGATGTCATCAAATAGATAAATTACTCAAAGAGTAGTGAAATCCATAATGAAACTCATGTGCTGCTTTTTTTTATCCTAGTTATTTCAAAGGCCATATAGACACTATGGGTATCTTTCATACTATACACTTTCATTAAAATGAAAATAATGGAATCATGTGATATTCAAACCTAAAATTCAGGCAATGCATTCAGCCCTCCATATCCACAGGTTTTGCAATTTGCAGATTCAACCAACTGTGGATAGAAAATATTTGAAAAGATATATAAATAACAGTACAACAATAAAAACAACAAAAAATACAGTGTAACAACTTACACAGCATTTACATTGCACTGGGTGTTATAAGTAATTTAGAGATTATTCAAAGTTTACAAAATGTGCATAGGTAATATGTAAATACTACATTATTCTATTTATTTATTTATTATTTATTTAGTAAGAGCCATCTATGAGAAACCCATAGCTAGCATACTGCTAAACAGATAGAAATTGGAATCATTTCCCCTGAAAACTGGAACAAGACAAGGATGCCCACTCTCACCCCTCCTGTCCAACATAGTTTTGGAAGTTCTAGCTAGAATTAGAGAATAGAAGGTGATCAAGGGTATTCAAATAGGAAAAGAGGAAATCAGGTTATCCTTCTTTGCAGATGACATGATTCTATACCTAGAAAACCCAAGTGAATCTGTCAAAAACCTTACTCTAATAAACGGCTTTGGCAAAGTCTCAGGGTATAAAATAAATATGCAAAAGACAAGTGCATTTCTATACACCAATAATAAAAAAACATAACCCCAAATAAAAAGTACAATTCCACTCACAATAGCCACCAAAAAATGAAATACTTCGGCATCTTCCTAACCAGAGACATGAAAGACCTTTAAATGAAAACTACAAAACACTGCTCATAGAAATCAAAGATGACATAAACAAGTGGAAAAATATTCCATGCTCATGGATTGGAAGAATCAACATTGTTAAGATGTCCATTCTACCTAAGGCAATCTAGAGATTTAACCCAATACCTATCGAATTATCAGCAACATGCTTCTCAGACCTAGAAACAACAATACAGGGATTCATATGGAAACATAAACGACCACGAATATCCAAACAATCCAGCAAAAAAAAAAAAAAAAAAATCAAGAGATACCATACTCCCAGACTTTAAACTTTATTATAAAGTTACAATAATCAAAACAGCCTGGTATTGGTACAAGAACAGGCATAAAGACCAATGGAATAGAATTGAGATTCCAGAGTTAAAACCTCAATTTCTCAACCAACTCATCTTCGACAAAGCCTCCACCACAAACCACTGGGAGAGGGGAACCTAGTCAGTAAACGGTGCTGGGAAAACTGGTTGACCACATGCAGAAGGTTGAAGCAGGACCCCTACCTAGCCCCATACACAAAAACCAACTCTAAATGGACCAGAGACCTAAGCATAAAACATCAAATTATAAGAATCTTAGAAAATGCAGGAGACAATCTTATGGAAATTGAAACTGGCAATGAACCCCTGATCAAAATCCTAAGTGCCCATGCCATAAGAGATAAGATAGACAATTGGAACCTAATCAAACTGACAAGCTTCTGCAAAGCCAAAAAAAAAAAAAAAAAAAACACCAAGAGAGCAGGGAGACAGCCACAGACTGGGAAAAAATATTTGTCAACTCTATGTGTTACAAACTGGGCAAAAGATATGAATAGACAGTTCTTAAAAGAAGACATATGAGCAGCCAACAGATGCATGAAAAAATGCTCAGCCTCACTAGTCATCAAAGAAATACAAATTAAAACTACACTGAGATACCAACTAACTCCAGTCAAAATGGCCATCATCAATAATTCAAAAAATAACAGATGCTAGAGAGGATGTGGCAAAAAGGGAACACTTCTACACTGTTGGTGGGAATGTAAACTAGCACTGCCTCTCTGGAAAACATTGTGGCAATTCCTAAAAGTCCTAAAAATTGACCTTCCATATGACCCTGCAATCCCCCTACTGGGAATATACCCAGAAGAACTCAAATCACTCTACAAAAAGGATACCTGCACATGTATGTTTATCTCAGCATTGTTCACAGTAGTAAGAACATGGAACCAACTGTGCTGTCTATCAAAACAGGACTGGATTAAAAAATGTGGTACATATACACGATGGAATATTACATAGCCATAAAGAAGAAAAAAATCATGAACTTCGCAGCAACCTGGATGGACTTAGAGTCTAGAATACTGAGTGATTTTTCACAGAAACAAAGAACTGAGTATCACAAGTTCTCACTCCTAAGTGGACCTTGAACAACTATTGTTCAAACTGCGGGGGCATAGGGGAGATGGGGAGATGGGATTGGCAGTAGTAGGAAACTGCCTGGGGATGGGGAGCGGGGGGCACATCATCAATAAAGGTACCTGCACAATGAATATTTGTATTCCTAACCCTGAATTGTACCCCACAATTTTAAAATAAAAAGGAAAATATTTGAAAAGATATATAAAAAACAATACAACAATGAAAAACAACAAAAAATACAGTATAACAACTACTTACACAGCATTTGCATTGTATTAGGTGTTATAAGTAATTTAGAGATTATTTAAAGTTTACAAAATGTGCATAGGTTATATGTAAATACTACGCTATTTTATTTTAGGGACTTGAAGATCCATAGATTTTTGGTATCTATTGGAGGTATTCATTAATCTTCCATGAATACTGAAAGATAATGGTACTTTGCTCTTCAATCTATTCCATTATATCATGGGCAAGATAAATACTGGATTTAACATTCCCATCTTCATTTAATAGAGTCTTTTAGTTATGGAAGGTACATCAGTCCCCAAAGCTACATAACACCTATAGAAACTTGTAGTAATGTTATTGAAAAATTCTTCTAGTAATAAATAAAAATCAGTATGAATGTCAAACATTGCACTAAGGACCAGTGAATCAAAGCTTTTCTCAGTTTTTGATTATATCAAATTCATGTAAAAAGCAAAGATTTTTGTCACTGAATCAAATCAAGTAGGTCCCTAACTCATTTCAGAAGAAGACCCCATATTGATATTCAGGTTGCTTGAATGAGTCAAATTAATTGCCTTAATGGTGGATTTTCACTGATCTAAAAATCTATTGAACTATATCTGTGACTAATGGTGGTCACTCACTTTTTTCATTGAAATAGTTTGTCTCTTGGTAGCACATCTTACTGAAAGACATAATAAGAGAAAAGATCCCCAAAATGAGCCCTAAAAGTGAAATTATAAATGTATAGAAATATATATGCAAGTTATAGATTACTGAAGTAAACCTTCAGGTATGAGAATTTGTTATTGAGTTAGAAATGAATAGATAGGATTAGACAAAATAAATTTCCCACAAGAATTTCATTTCCCTAAACCTTAAATAAAATTTATCCTAGAAGAGAAATAATGAATCAATTTGTCATAATTTTCATGTCATCAACTTTCTTCATGATGATATAAAGGCTCATCATTGATCCAAACTCTGACACTCCCCACACTTTGAACAGTATATGTTTACCAGACAATCTTTTTTTTTAATTTGCACAATTCTTTTATTTTAATCAGGATTTAAATAAGATTCACACATTGCCATGGGTTGATATCTGTCTATTCTTTTGATAGGTTCTCCAGCCCTCTTTTTATTTCCTTGTAATTTGTCATTTGTTGAAGAGAGCAGGTCATTTCCTATTTTCCTACCATCCTTCTTTTGATTGAGTCTTACTCTGTTGCCCAGGCTGGAGTGCCTGACATGATCATGGCTCATTGCAGCCTCAACCTCCTGGGCTTAGGAGATCTTCCCAGACAAATCTTTATAAAGCCTGTGTGCTAAAGTGGACTAAAGATCTAGTGCAGTTTGTGTGTAAGAGGGAACAAAGAAGGGAATGTAAGGGGAGAACAAAGAAGCGGCTTCGACCTTGAAGCAGGCTTCACAGACTTCACTCCCTTCCTGAAAACTGTTTTAAAAATGTTGCAAAATTAATAACACCCTTATCCACTGCACCTGCATAACTGGCTATATCTGCTTCTGTAAAATTTCTTGCTTTCCCACACTAGCAGAATAATGCGATAAGAGCCCCAGAATGTCCCAAGTTCTATATTTAGCCCACTAAAATGTAAGTCTAAACTACTTAAGGCAGCCCTGTGTTGCAGCTGGCGGCCCTTGCTTTGAAATTCATTATCCAGCAAGTGGCTACCGGCCATGGCCGAATCTGGCTAATAAACCTTTCCTTTGTTACTTATAACTTTGTGTCAACGTCTGTGATTTAATCCTGCTTCAGCGCAGGATACTGATATGGTAAAATTTGTCATGGGGCCAAAGGGCTCTTGTTCTCCTCAGTTTTTATCAAACTGGACAGGAGAACGACAGGTGTCAAAACCAAATACTACATTTCTCATGGGGCATGAGATTTAAGGCATGTTTTTTCTTAATTGTCCAATATAATTGTTTTTGCAAAATGACCTACACTTTATAGAGGTTGTGGACCTGGTTTACCAACACTAGGACACACCATACAGGTTTTATGATTTTCGGAGATCTAGTCAGTTGGTATCATGCAGACACAAGAGCATCTCATTACTCATTCTTTGTCTATCCCCTCAAGGAGCCATATCAGTAACATTTCCCATGGTCCACTACATATGACCTAGTAGGAAATGACACTCATGAAGCCTTATACGACTCTAGATATAAATATCATATAACAAGCTATTTAAAATTGTATTCATTCTCATGCATCTTGAGCAACTTATAAACAGGCATTTCAAGGCTCTGAAAGATAATCATTGCTTTTATATTGTGAGTCTTTATCAATGACCCACATACATCATAAAATTACAACAACATTATTATATTATAGTAGGGGTAAATATATCAACTCCTCTAGCTCCTGTAATTAAACTGAAAGAATATCACATATATGTAACAGTTATGATAACCTGGAAATATCTAAAAGTTATTTTAATGAATGTTCAGAAAAAATTGATATTTTTCTCATGAGGATGCCTTCAGGTAGGTCAGTCATTTATTAAGAAGAACTTATAATGGGATGTACATTATGCAATCTTATGACCCTAGAAATTGTTACAGCAATATTAAGAATGACTGGCATTATTCATAGTACACGCTTTCTCTATTATACTTAAAATAATGGAGTTACATTATTTAGGTGAGCTGACATTCATATATCATTTTGCTTACCAGTTTATTCAACTTCAAGTTTCATTACTGAGCATATCACTAAATCTTGATTTTCCATCACAGTGGAAATATCACCAAGCATGAAACCATATACAGTAAGGAATAAACTCACATAATCTTTTCTTTTGGTAA
>CAUYQG010039226.1:0-40155 GCA_963574415.1 Tarsius wallacei | reverse complement strand
AGATAATTAGACACTTGGATGTCAATGGATTATTCAGAGATATCAGTGAATTGATGTTCATTCTTTTAGATGTCATAATGGTGATATTCCTATGTTTTATAATTTATTTTTATTTTTGTTTTTTTGTGTTGGAGTCTCACTCTGTCACCCAGGCTGGAGGGCAGTGGCACACTCACAGCCGCCGCAGCCTCGACCTGCAAGGCTCAGGCAATCCTTCTGTCTCAGCCTTCTAAGTAGCCGGAACCATAGGTGCTTGCCACCACCACAGCTAATTTTTTGATTTATTGTAGAAACGAGGTCTCCCCAAGTTGCCCAGGCTGGTCTCAAACCCTTGGGTTCAGACAGTCTTCTCGCCTCCACTTCTTAAAATGGGATTACAGGCGTGAGTCACTGTGCCCGGCAATGACGGTGTACTTACGTTTTTAAAATCAAAGTGTTCTTATCTTTTGGGGAGAAACATTCTGAAATAAGTACTAATAAAGTGACATGATGCTTTAAAATAATATGAGGAATGGAGGGAGAGAAGTTGGAGATATATGTGAAGCAAGTTCGTAAAACGAGATTGACCACAATGAGGAATATTTTAAGCTGGATGATAGTTACATGGGGATTCATTATACAGTTTTGACTACTTTGCATATGTGTGAAATTTACCGCAACAAAAATGTGTTTAAAAAATCTTACCAAGAGATATGAACCTGTGGAGTGTAGAATTTGATTAATAAAAGTGAACTTTCTCTGTAAATTATGTAGCAAGAATCAGTAGACTGAGTCACAGATTAGGAAGAAGAACATGCCATTTTCGGTTGTTTTATAAAATGATGTTTGGAGAACTTAACCTTCTTCAGCCTAAGTATATAAAATAGTTCTGCTTCTCAGAATCATGTGTATATCAAATATCAAACTCACATTACCTTATAATATAGCACCTTACTAAACAAATACAAGACTTGTTAGGACTTATTTAGTAAAACTGGATGGAGTTCTATTGTCCAAATTTTCTTCTTCTCTCCTCTGTATTTGCTAAGTATTGAGCTTCTGGTTATGTTGATTTTTCGTCCTTTGAAAAAAGAGCAGGGGATTTATTGCTTTGTTGCTAGGTTTTAGGCAACAATCAGAGGGCCTAGTTTTACTTTTTTCTACTCTGACGAGTCCTTTAGAAAATTTATTCCGTTTCTTAGCAACCCAGATGAATAAAACTTTAATATCTTTTTGGGATAAGTGTTTCCCTATAAACTGTTTGTTAATCTCCCTTGGCTTTGCAGAAAAGATTTGCTGAGATAAACAAAAACTCTGTTTCAAATGGTGAGTGAAGTAACTGATTTTCTAATGTGTTCTTTCCTTTTCTTTTGAATTATTGTAGTTTGTCAAATTAATTACCTCCTTGGAATCTATTTATTTTATATGTTAAGATATATGAGATGAATTCACTTATGCAAGTAGCAATTTATTTGTATTTTATATAATAAATGAGAAATCATGAAACATATACTAAGAAGGAGAAAGTCCATCTAAAATAATGTGCTGAGTTTCCCTTTACACAAGTTTGCAAATGTGCATGAATTTGTGGTCTAAGGAATGTCCTGTGATTATAGCATATTATTACTGTTATTATTATTATTATTATTAATTTTTTTATTTTTTATTTTTTATTTTTTTTAGAAAACAGGATTTATTGAGAGGACAGAAAAGCTCCCACAGTGGAAGGGGACCCGAGAGGGTTGCCCAGCATATTATTTTAAAATGGTATTTTCTTATATTGGCAGCATCAAGGTACCTAGTATATCTATATCTATTTATCTGTCTAGCTTCCAAAATATGTAATGTTGTAAAATTAATCTCGGCTATGTAATCAAAAAAAGCCTTAATTTGTATATATAAAATGCATTTTTTAAATTAGCAGATTTTAAAAGAAGATAACAAAAATAGTTGGTGACTTTCCAGGAGAAAATATCTGAGAAAGAAATTCATTTTTTAATATTGTCATTATTATGGTGAAGTTTTTCATTATTTAGAAAAAAATACATTTAGATGTTTGGGTTTTTAGATATAGTTTTCAAAAAGAGGAATTTCTGTAATTTTTAGAACTCTGTATATTCCTATTATGGTTGAAATATAAAATTTGTATTTTTGTAAGGTTGAACATGGTTGCATAATAACTATTTCACACAGCTAAACCTAAAACATGCAGAACTAAAGACATGCAGAATAGGGTTTATAGAGATAGAAATTATTGTTCTGGCTGAGCTCAGTGGCTCAGCCTGTAATCCCAGCATTTCAGGAGGCCAAGGCGAGTGGATTGCCTGAGCCCGAGGGTTCGAGACCCACCCGGGGAACACTCCTGCGGTAGCCAGGAGTGTGCCACTGCACTCCAGTCTGGGCGACAGAGTGAGACTCCAACTCAAAAAAAAAAAAAACAAAACAAAGAATGCTATTTTTTTCTCAATTTCTCAGTCATATGTCTTATAACTTTGTATTTCTCTATGCTTTAGTTTTTTTCCATGTAAAATAAAGACTATGATACAATATTCAGTTATTCAACTGGCCATCCAGTTAATTTATTTATGCCTAGAGACTGCAAACACACGTGTTAATCTGTTATTTACATACTACAGAAGACTAATTTTGCATATATACAGGGGTGCAAAAATGTATATGCATTTTAGAGATGTTATCTATTTATTACTTTTTAAAGTTGAATTAAATTATGATTACAATGTGTAGCATGATGTTTGCTCAACTTGTGCTTCCGCCATTTTCTTTGTCCTGCCAATCGGATGGTTACGCTTGTATTCATTTGATTAATGCCATCTTTTGAGCGAAAGTCATACTTAAAATGTGTATATATATTTTTTGGCACTCCCTGTATTTTTCAAAAGAATAATATGCAATAATAAATTCATAATATAAGGACAAAATAAGGTATACAGAATCGAAACACATTTATTCTCTTTTAGAATATAACATAGTAATAATTTTGGGTAGCCAAAAATTATGAGATACATAGAAGAGACATCAGTGACAACAAGGTGACTAATGTGTGTCTACTCCCAGCTGCCTGGTTCAACAGGGTCTAGACCAGCACCACATTCTCTAACCAAAATCTCTTAGTGTTAATGGCTCTCTCACTCATTATCATGATGCTTGTTTTAAATATCAGTTAGACCTCCTGTGTCTTGACCTATTATTATTCTTCCAGTTTATGACACTCCTGGCATCCATTCTTTCCTGAACTTCCTGATGAGACATTTCACAGTCTCACTGACTGACATCATCAACTTCTATGTCTTTTCATTGCAACAAATTACAAAACCCTAACTGTGTATCAATTCACTCACACTTTCACTGTTCATGAAGATTTCTGAGCCCTGCAGGAGATAGGTACATTCACAATTTCGGTCAAGGCTGAGGCTTCAGTGATCCTTGGAAACTTAAAAATATGTTTCTACAGAAATGTGAAAGAGTCCTGTGTGAGACAAGGCTGTTATAAAAGAAAGCATGCACCTGGAACAAATTATCCACCACCCAGTGTCAGGAACTTGATTTTTATCAACTACTAGTGAGTTGGCTGAGTTGGAGTTTGAAATCACATTAATCAACTTCAGAAAGATCCAACATAAAAACCAGAAATGTGAATTTATTAATTTACATTAAAAAAATTCACATTCTCTTTCTAGCTACTAGATTATCTGCTACTAGATTATTGTATTTGTGAAGCCAATTTATCACTTGAAGATTATTTTGTGTAGATAAAACCAGAGCAAAGATAATTAAATTTGTTGTTCATATGTTACCAGGTTATGAGATGTCATGCATCAGTCTCTTAAATATAGATAGATAAGACAAAGGAAATAAAAATATCAAATATGGGCCAGGCCACCTGTTCTTCTGGAAGGAGTCTGGAAGGATACCACCATCCTTCAAGCTCCCAATCACTTTTGATTGAGGTTTTGGTTTTTGTTTTGTTTTGTTTTGTTTTGTTTGCTTTTTTGCAAAACTTAAGTAGACTGAATTAGTCAAGAGCTATTATGGCCTTATTCTTTCTATTCCCCAGAAAAATTTTGCCTTTTGTGTTTATTGTAATTTATCTAACATAGTATTATTTAGCGATTAATTTGTTTTTTCCAGATTGGGAAAAAAATTCACAAAACATAATTGCACCCATTTATCCCATTTCAAGTGTACAGTTTAGTGGTTTTACTGTATTCACATCTTGTACAATTATCACCACTATCGAATTCCAGAACAAGTCATCCCTCCAAAAAGAGAAAACTTGTATCTGCTAGCAGATACAAACTTGTATCTCTCTTCCCCACTTCCCCTGACAAACACTAACATTCTTTCTCAATAGATTGCCTGTTACAGATATTCTATTAAAAGGGTACCATACAATACATGGTCTTTCATGTCTGATCTCTTTTTTTTGAGGCAGGACTTCACTCTGGACTGGAGTCCAGTGGTACGGGCACAATCATAGCTCATGGCAGCATTCAACTTCTGAGCTCAAGGGATCCTCCTGCCTCAGCCACATAAGTAGCTGGAGCTATAGGCCCAGGCCATCATGCCTGGCTTTTTCTCTTTTGGTAGAGACAGGGTCTTATTTTGTTGCCCAGGCTGGTCTCAAACTCCTGAGCTCAAACCATACTCCTGCCTCAGTCTCCCAAAGTGATGGGATTACAAGATGAACCTCCATGCCTGGCCTAGCCTCTTTCATTTAATATGATGTTTTCAAGGTTTATTTATCTTGTAGCATGTATTAGTGCTCATTTATTTTAAACAGTGAATAATATTCTATTGCACAAATATATCATATTTTGCTTATTTATTAAACAGTTGATAGACAACTGAGCTGTTTCTACTTTTTTACTAACATGAATAATGCTCCATGAATATTTGTGCATAAGTTCTTATGTGAACATATGTTTTCAGTTCTTGGGTTTATACCTAGGAATTGCATTGTTGGGTGATGTTGTAACTCTTTATTTTTTTTTAAGGAATAGCCAACTGTTTTTCATAGCACTGATCCATTTTACTTTTCCTACCAGCAATGCATGAGGGTTCCAATTTCTCCAAATTTTGCCAGTATCTTTTATTTTCTACTTTTTAAAAATTGCTGTGGTCATTTTAGTGAGGTGAGGTGGCATCTTGTTGTCCTTTATGTGCGTTTTCCTAATGACTGTTTAAGTTGATTAGCACTTTATATCTTATTGGTTATTGATCTATCTTCTTTAAAGAAATGTCTATTCAAATTCTTTGCTCATTTTTAAACTGAGTATTATTTCTTTCTGTTATTGAGTTGTAAGAGTTTTTAAATATATTCTGGATACTGAATTCTTATCAGATATTTAATTTGCAAATATTTTTTCCCAGTCTGTGGGTTTTCTTTTCTCTTTTTTTTATTGTAGAGATGAGATCTCGCCAAGTTGCCCTGGCTGGTCTCAAACCCACGGGCTTAAGCAATCCACTCCCCTCGGCCTCCCAAAGTGCTGGCATTACAGGCTGAGCTACTGAGCCTGGCTGGGTTTTCTTTTCAATTTCTTGAGGTCCAAAGGTTTTTATTATAACAAGATTTATATTTTTCTTGTTATTGTTTGTGCTTTTGGTATTATATTTAAGAAACCATTGCTAATCCAAGATTATAAATATTTACACCTATGTTTCATTCAAAGAGTTTTGAAGTATTACTCTTATATTTAGGTTTCAGATCCATTTTAAGTTAATTTTTTTTAATGATGCAAGATAGAGGTCCAGTTTCCTCCTTTGCATGAGGATATACAGTTTTCTCAGCATTGTTTGTTAAAGAAAGTATTCTTTGAATGGTCTTGAAACGTTTGTCCAAAATTTAATGAACATAGATGTATTCATTTATTTTTGGACTCTAAATTTTATTTTATAACTCCATCTGTCTATACCAGCATCAAATTGTTTAGAGTTCTGGACTTTTGTTGTAAGTTTTGAAGCCAGAAAATGTGAGTCCTCCAACTTTCCTCTTCTTTTTTTTAAGAATGTTTTAATTATTTTGGGTTCCTGGTGTTTTTGCATAAGTTTTAGGATCACTTTGTCAATTTCTGAAAAAAAAAAAACTGTTGAAATTTTGGCAGGGATCGCACTAAGTCTGTAGATTAATTTATGGAATCTTGACATCTTTACAATATTGTCTTTTAATCCATTAACACAGGATGTCTTTCCATTTAAATCTTCACTAATTTCTTTAGAAATGCTTTGAACTTTTCAGTGTATAAGTCTTGCGTTCCCTTAGCTAAATTTATTCTATTTTTTATGCTATTATAAGTGGACTATTTTCTTAATTTTATTTTTGGACTATTCATAGCTAGCATATAAACATGCAATTGACTTTTATGTTTTTCGTATACCCTGCAGCTTTTCTGAAGTTGTTTATTAACTTATTAATTAATTAATTAATTAAATTTTGAGTCAGAGTCTCACTGTCACCCATGCAGTAGCATGTTCTTGGCTATCGTAGCCCTGACCTGCTGGGCTTAGGCTATCCTTTCACCTCAGTCTTCCAAGTAGCTGGAACCACAGGCACATGCCACCACACCCAGTTAATTTTTTTAATTTATTATAGAGACGAGGTCTTGCCAAGTTGCCCAGGCTGGTCTCAAACTCCTGGGCTCAGGCAATCCTCTTGCCTCCACCTCCCACAGTTCTGGGATTAAAGGTGTGAGCCACCACACTCAGCTGTTTACTAGCTTTAATTGTTTGTTTCTGTGCTTGATAGCCTCCTTTGACAGTTATCTGTGAAGAGAAATAGTAAAAGCTTTTGATTTTTTCCTATTCAGTATGACATCAGTTGTGGCTCTGTCATATGAGACCTTTATTGTTTTGAGGTAATTTCCTTGTATGCCTGATTTGTGAGAGTTTTTAATCATGAAGTGATGTTAAATGTTACCAAATGCTTTTTCTGCATCTATTGAAAGGATCATATTTTTTTCCTCTTGATGCTGTTAATATATTGTATTGGCCGGGCTCGGTAGCTCAGCCTGCAATCCCAGCACTTTGGGAGGCTGAGGTGAGTGGATTGACTGAGCCCGTAGTTTCGAGACCCACCCGGGCAATTTGGCGAGACCTCGTCTCTACAGTAAATCAAAAATTTAGCCAGGCGTGGTAGCGCACAACTGTAGTCCCCACTACTTGGAAGGCTGAGGCAGAAGGATCACCGGAGCCCAGCAGGTCAAGGCTGCAGCGGCCGGGAGCATGCCACTGCATTCCAGTCTGGGCGACAGAGTGAGATTCCAACTCAAAATATATATATATACATATATATATAATCATGTTTATTGATTTTCATATGCTGAACCATCTTTACATCCCTGATATCAATCACACTTGATCATAGTGATTGATCTTTTTAGTGTACTGTTGGTTATGGCATGCTATTATTTTGTTGAGGATTTTTTAATCTATGTTCATCAGGGATATTATCCTGTAGTTTTTGTTTTGTTTTGTTTTGTTTTTCTGTATCCTTCTCTGGTTTTGATATCAGGGTGATGCTGGCCTTATAGAATGAGTTAGGGAGGACTCCCTCCTCTTCAACTTTTTGGGATAGTTTGAGGAGGATTAGCATTATTTCCTTTTTAAATGTTTGGTAGAATTTAGCAGTGAATCCCTTTTGTCCTGGGCTTTTCTTTGTTGGGAGCCTTTTTATGGCTGATTCAATCTTCTTACTTGTTAATGGTCTATTCAGGTTTTCTATTTCTTCCTGATTTAATCTTGACAGATTGTATGTTTCCAGGAATTTATCCATTACCTCTAGGTTTTCTAGTTTGTATGCATGTATTCATAATAACCTCTGATGATCTTTTGTGTTTTCGTGGTATCAGTTGAAATGTTTCTTTTTTCATTTCTGATTTTGTTTTTTGAGTCTTTCCTCTTATTTTCTTGGTTATTCTAGGCTGGTAATCAATTGTGCTATCTTTTCAAAGACCCAACCATTTGTTTTGTTGATCTTTTGTGTTGGTTTTTAAGTCTCTATTTTTTTTAAATTCTGCTCCAATTTTTTTTTAATTATTTATTTTCTTTTGCTAATTTTGGGTTTGGTTTGTTCTTGCTTTTTTACTTTCTTGAGATACATTATTAGATTGCTTATTTGAAATACTGTATTTCTGGGGACGGGAGGAGGTCTAAACTTCACCTGTATGGTGATTACTTGTATACCTAGATCTGAATTATATCCCACATCTTTAAAATAAAAAAATAAAAAATTTTTTTTGATGTAGGCATTTATTGTTATAAACTTGTCTCTTAGCCCTTCTTCTACTGTATCCTATAGGTTTTAGTATGTTGCATTTCCACTTTCGCTTCTCTCAAGACATATTCTTTTTTTTTTTTTTTTTTTTTTTTTTTGAGTCGGATTCTCACTCTGTCACTCAGACTGGAGTGGTGCAGTGGCCGCTCCCGGCCACAGCAGCCTTGACCTGCTGGGCTCCAGCAATCCTTCCACTCAGCCTTCCAAGTAGCTGGAACTACAGGTGCATGAGACCATGCCCGGCTAATTTTTTGATTTATTGTAGAGATGAGGTCTCGCCAAGTTGCCCAGGTGGGTCTTGAACCCGCAGGCTCAGGAAATCCACTCACCTCAGTCTCCCAAAACACGGAATTACAGGCTGAGCCACCGAGCCCGGCTTCAAGACATACTCTTAATTTCTTTTCTAATTTCTTCTTTGACCCATTCATTTTTGGAAGTATGTTGTTTAATTTCCAGGTATTTGTATAGTTTCCAGGGATCCTTTTGGTATTGATTTCTAATTTTATTTCATTTTGATCTAAGAAGGTACTTGATAAAATTTTTTTTTAATTTGTTGATTTGTTTTGTAGTCTAACATATAATATATTCTGGAAAAATTTCCATGTGCTAATGAGAAGATGAATATTCTGTGCCTTTTGGGTGGAATGTTGTATAAAGGTTTGTTAGGTTTATTTGGTCTAGAGTGAAGTTTAACTTGGATTTTTTTGTTGTTTTTGATTCTCTGTCTGCAAATTCTGACTGTTGTTGAAAGTGCAGTATTAGGGTCCCTTACTATTATTGTATCGCTGTGTATCTATCCTATTAAATCTTATTATATTTGTTTTATATATTCCCATGTTGATTGCACTTATTTTTTACTATTGTTATATTCTCTTGCTTAATTGACCTCTTTATCATTATATGATGGTCTACTTTCCTCTTTTTGCAGTTTTTAACTTGAGTTTATTTTATCTGATAAAAGTATGGCTACTCCTGCTCCCTTTTAGTTTTCATTTGCATGGAGTATTATTTTCCAACCCTTTGTTTTTGGTCCAGATATATGTTTATAGGTGAAGTTAGTTTCTTGTAGGCACCATATAGTTGGGTCTTTTAAAAAAAAACCCCATTCAGGTACACTATATTTTTTAATTGGGGAAATTAGCTAATTTATATTCATGGTTATAAATGGTTTGTGGGGACGTACTCTTCCTGTTTTATTAATTGTTTTCTGGACCCGGCTCCGTGGCTCAACCTGTAATCCCAATACTTCGAGAGGCTGTGGTAGAAGGATCACCGGAGTCCAGCAGGTTGAGACTGCGGTGGCCATGAGCGTGTCACTGCATCCAGCCTGGGTGATAGAGTGAGACTCAAATCCAAAAAAAAAAAAAAAAAAAGAAATTGTTTTTTGGTTGTTTTACATATCTTTTTTTCCTTTCTTCCTTTTTATTGTTTATCTTTGAGGTTTGGTGATTTCTGCAGTGAGAAGCTTTTATTTCTTTTTCCTTTTCATTTGTATGTCCACTGTCATTTTTTAAAATAGTTACTATGAAACTTAAATTTTATTGAAATCTACTCATTGTTGCAATTTTTTAATGCCCTTCTTTTTTTTTCTTTTTTCTTTTTTTTTTTTTTTTACTGCAGTCTAACATCTATACTGCTACCAAACTGATCTTTCTAAAATACAGATAACACATTGGTCATTTTTCTATTTAAAAATATTTTGTTTCCTATTGCCTCTTGGATAAATTTTAAACTCCTTAATGTGACATAAATGCCTTTACTGCCGGGTGTGGTGGCTCATACCTGTAATCCCTGCACTTTGGGAAGCAGAGGCAAGAAGACTACCTGAGCTCAGGTATTCAAGACCAGCCTGGCTAACATGGAGAGACCTTGTCTCTACATAAATAAAAAAATTAGCTGGGTTTGATGGCACATCCTGTGGTTCCAGCTACTTGGAAGGTTGAGGCAGAAGGATCACCTGAGCCCAGCTGGTTGAGGCTTCACTGGCTTGCCATTGCACTCCAGTCTGGGCAACAGAGTGAGATTCTGACTTAAAAAAAAAAAAAAAAGCCTTTACTATTATAACCCCAGCTGATTTTCTAGTTGTATCCATTGTACCATTTTCATTACCTCCTCACATGATACCCTATGCCACACTGTGCTGGTTACTTTTCTCTCAATATAGCATATTCATTAAAACAACAAAGATGTTAAAATTAGTATTTGGAAAACAATTCATCATTGCAAAACATTATTCATTTTTAAGTTGACACTCTCAATGTATCTTCAAAGTAATTTCCATTCATTCACAAATTTAGCCGATCAAAGATTAGCATTTAGGATTTTAAAGATCCTCTTATTTCGTGTTATTATTAAACAACACAAAATTCTAGCACAAGGCAAGAAAATTCAGCCCCCTAGATCCTTATTCCCTAGAAACTGGCATTGTTATACTATTTCTCCTTCACCAAATTTATTCTAAGCCGGGCTAGGTGGCTCAGCCTGTAATCCCGCGCTTTGGGAGGCCGAGGTGAGTGAATTGCCTGACCCCGCGGGTTCAAGACCCGCCCGGGCAACTTGGCAAGACCTCATCTCTACAATAAATCAAAAATTAGCCTGGCATGGTAGGGCATGCGCGTAGTTCCAGTTACTTGCAAGGTTGAGGCGGAAGGATCGCCGGAGCCCAGCAGGTCGAGGCAGCGGTGGCCGAGAGCAGCCACTGCACTCCAGTCTGGGTGACAGAGTGAGACTCCGACTCAAAAAAATAAAAAAATAAAAAATTTATTCTAACTGGCAATTATCCTTCCTTCCAAGGAAATTTCAAATTCATTGGAATCATCCCGTAACAGTGACAAAGTCATGAAATCCTAGAAGTGTGGCAATAATTTTTCTGTAGCTGGCTAGCTGATCAGCCAAAATGCAAATCCATTACTCTCATCTATACGTTTCGATAGCAGTAACTAAATGTTCTTGTGATTTTTTTTTAAGCATCCGCAGATATCCTAAAAATAGCTAAGGACAAATTTTACATGCTTTCTACATACTGGTGAAATGCTATTTCCCTTCTTTGCTACCTACAATGCTTCTACTAACCTTTCAAGATCAGTCAAAATGACAACTTTTATTTCAATATCTTCTATTTTCCTGATAAAGATATTAATAGCTCTCCTTGTTTCTCATAGCACAGTTGCAATGTCTGTACCATTACATAGATTTTATTTTTTTAGTTTTTACATCTTTCTCTTAAGTAGCCTCTTAGTTGCTTAAGGACATGAATTTTAAGTCAATCATTTTAAAATTTCTAGCCCCTAGCTCAGAGACTGCTGGGACAAAGGTGCTGAATAAATATTTGCAGAAACGATACCGTTTTCCTTCCCCTCCACACACACACCTGGCAGTTCTGAGTTTTTTTCTGTTTCATAAATCTTTCAAAGATGAACGTGGCCTGGAGAAAAAATATTGAATACAACATTGCTGTAGTGACAAGATTCAGTTTCCATGTCTGTTGCAGAATCCTCTGCGTGAAAACATCCTCCACAAAGAGCACCATGAGTCTCAGAGAGGAACAAGAGACGGGAACATTGCAAAGAGGCTGCAATATTCTTCACAAGATCTCAACTCCAGAAGGGAAAAAAGGATTCTGCAGTCACCTCCCTGCAAAACGAAAGTTAACATGTGGGAAATAAAGCCTCCTGATTTTAGTTATAAACTCTATACTTCTTTGAGATTTCCAGAAATACCAACACAAATCATTAAGGAAGAACAAACAAATAAAAAAAGCAGCCTTCCAAAAACAATGCTTCACCTGCCCAGTCTGAGGAATCATCCCAAGAAGGCTGTATCTTCTATGTTTATAAATTCATTTCCACGTCTGGATTCACATAAAGCAGAGTTAATGTTTGTGAAGAGTGGGAAATATCCGAGGGGTGTATATGTCAATCCAAAACCACATGACTTTCGACAGGTACAAAAGAACATTTGATTCAAAACAACTTAATACCAATGAGGAAAAGTAGACATCATTTTTTGTTCATTTCTTGATTAGAAATGAACATGAAAATAAACAAAAAATATGTGCATATAGTTTGTATAATGCTGCATTTTTTTTTCATAGAACAATATAATTTAGATTCAACAATAAATGATAGAGAGGGAAGAGCCCGGTTATTGTTTCTGATGGGATTTTACCTACCAAATGGAGTGGCCAACTCTATTTTGGATTTAGATGTGATTGGAGAATGGACTTCAGTGGCCAGAAGTGTCTAACTTGGAATAAATAAATGAATGAAAATTGTCAAAAGGGATATCCTATTACTTTTATGACTATTTCAGGTGATTAATAATTTAATTAATGTATGGACAACAATGAGATTTATAATTTTTTTTTTGAGTCAGAGTCCCATTCTGTCACCCAGGCTGGAGTGCAGTGGCACAATCACAGCCACCACAGCCTCGACCTCCTGGGCTCAGGTGATCCTCTTGCCTCAGCCTCCCGAGTAGCTGGGACTACAGATATGCACCACCATGCCTGACTAATTTTCTTTATTTTTTGTAGAGATGAGTTCTCGTTCTGTTCCCAAGCCTGACTGCAGTGGCACGCTCATGGCCACTGCAGCCTTGACCTGCTGGGCTCAGGCGATCATTCCTCCTCAGCCTTCCAAGTAGCTGGAACCACAGGCATGTGCCATCACGCGCAACTAATTTTTTTTAATTCATTGTAGATACCAGTCAAGTTACCCAGGCTGGTCTCAAACCTGTGAACTCAGGCAATCCTCTTACCTTGGCCTCCCAAAGTGCTGGGATTACAGGCTTGAGCCACGGCGCATGGCTAGATTTATAACTTTAAAGGGTGCTGGCAATATGTCTATGCAAATGAGAGCAAAATATAATTCCACTGGACTATGAGTTTAGTCTATGCTTAGGCCTATAACTTAGCATATAAATATGACTCTTGCCTGGAAGAGCGTGAAACAATAGAACTGATATATAGAAATAAATTTAGAAACAGTGAGATTAAAGAATGCATTTATTTCAGCGGGAAAATATAAGATAGTGATTAAGAGCATGGCTTCTGGGATTATCCCTATTCTTTTACTTTTTTTTTTCTTTGAGTAGGAGTCTCACTATGTCTCTCAGGCTAGAGTGCAGTGGCACACTCACAGCAATCACAGCCTCCACCGGCTGGGTTCAGGCAATCCTTCCGTCTCAGCCTTCCAAGTAGCTGGAACTACAGGCATGTGCCACCACACCCAGCTAATTTTTTGATTTATTGTAGAGATGAGGTCTCGCCAAGTTGCCAGGGCTGGTCTCTAACACATGAGCTCAGGCAAACCTCTCACCTTGGCCTTCCAAAGTGCTGGGATTATAGGCGTTGAGTAACCATGCCCAGCTTCTCTTACTTATATACAGCATGGAATAGCAATGCTACATATTTTGTGTGGTTATTTTAAGTAATGAAGGAGACAAAACCTGCAAAGCACAGCAGAGTGAAGAATGTTGAAGTATTAAATGAATGCTAACTCTATGAACTATTAGGTTAAATTTAGGGAGCTCAGGGAACCACAATCACTTTCTTTACTTGTTCGAGGCATTGAAACACTTCCATTTTTGATCAATAAAATATTTTATCTTTTAAATATGAAAGAGATCAAGCAAATATTTGAATGTTTATTGGTTTATTAAAAATTTCCCTAGTAACAGAATGATAAAACTTGGGTAAGTAAAGTTCAAGGAATGAGGGACGTTTTAATGGTAGCTGAATTAATTTGTGTAAGAGTGAGTTGGAGGCAGCATGATATAAATTGTGTAGCCACCAGATGTCAGGATTGTTGCAAATTAAATCTCAATGAAGGCTTTTGAAACTAACTTGGCCTCAAGTTAGTTTACTAAAAAGTGAAAAATCTTGTATTAGAGAATCTCCTTCTTTGGAACTTTTAAAATTTTTCTACACGCTTGTGGCAGGACTAGAGTCATTAATTACAAACCGACCAGACTTCTGCTTGGTACCCTCAAGTTCACTGTTTTGTGCCGCATTGATTCAGCTTTTGAATAGAGATATGTGATGTTTTGTCAGATCAGTTTCTAGCATACACAAATTCTATTTCAGTTCTAATTGATCCATTTAAGCCATCTAAAAAATCATACTTTGTTTTACAGCTTACTAAAATAATCAATAGTTACTTTATTCTATTCTTGACAATTTAGCTTTGCTGAATATTTTTACTATGTCTCTAAAATAAATTCAGCTCCCAAAAAATAACATGTAACTCAATATGCCATAGATTAAGATCAAGACTGAGTTTAAGATTAAGTTGTCCGGGTGCAGTGGCTCACACACCTATAAACCCAGCACTTTGGAAAGCCAAGGTGAGAGAATTGCCTGAGCCGAGTTCGAGATCAGTTGACTAATTTTGAGTAAGTTCCCGTAATTTCATACTGTTTAAATATTGTTTCGGCCGGGCTTGGTGGCTCAGTCTGTAATCCCAGCACTTTGGGAGGCTGAGGCGAGTGGATTGCCTGAGCCTGAGGGTTCGAGACCAGCCCAGGCAACTTGGGGAGACCTCATCTCTACAATAAAATACAAAATAGCCGGACGTGGTAGCATGTGTCTGTAGTTCTGGCTATTGGAAGGCTGAGGTGAAGGATCACCAGAGACCAGCAGGTCGAAGCTGGGGTGGCCGTGAGTGTGAGTGTCACTGCACTCCAGCCTGAGCGAAGGTATTATTTTTTTATCTATGCACATAAGGGTAATTGAAGTATTCTTCTCTACCATAAAATGAATTGCTTATACAATATTTGCGTTTTAAATTATTCTTTCAAATAATTTCATGTACAAGTGTTAAATGCTGTGTGTGTGTGTGTGTGTGTGTGTGTGTGTGTGTGTGTTTAGTTGGAGTTTCATCTGTCGCCCAGGCTGGAGTGCAGCGGCCCCCTCACAGCCACCACAGCCTCGACCTGCTGGACTCAGGCAATCCTTCCACCTCAGCCTTCCAAGTAGTTGGAACTACAGGTGTGTGCCACTATGCCAGGCTAATTTTTTTTTTTTTTTTTAAGAAAGCAGGATTTATTGAGAGGACAGAAAAGCTCCCACAGTGGAAGGGGACCTGAGGAGGTTGCCCTAATTTTTTGATTTATTGTAGAGCTGAGATCTCACTAGATTGCTGAGGCTGGTCTTGAACCCCTGAACCCCTGAACTCAGGTAATCCTCTCACCTTCGCCTCCCAAAGATGTGAGCCCCCATGCTCCGGACAAATGCTACATTTAAATGTTGCAAAAGCCAGGCTCGGTGGCTCAGCCTGTAATCCCACGCTTTGGGAGGGTTGCCTGAGCCCGTGGGTTCGAGACCCGTCTGGGCGACTTGACGAGACCTCATCTCTACCATAAATCAAAAAATTAGCCAAGCGTGGTAGCGCACGCCTGTAGTTCCAGCTACTTGGAAGACTGAGGCGGAAGGATCACAGGAGCCCAGCAGGTCGATGCTGCGGTGGCCGGGAGTGGCCACTGCACTCCAGTCTGGGCGACAGAGTGAGACTCAAAAAAAAAAAAAAAGTGCTACAACAAAATCCTCAAAATCGCATTTGCCAATGAAATATTTAATATTGGGAAAAACCAAATTCCAACTACAATAATAAACAATAACTATTAGTAATAGTACAATCTTCTCTTTACATATCTAGTATCAACATGATTTACCAAACTTCGTGACAATTTGTGAAAAGGACCCTTTTGGATTAAAATTTAAGTCACAACTTTTACGTACAAGTAAGTAGTTATCATAAAGTTACAAATATTGCAAAAAAACTTTCTGCATTATATATTAAGTGTAGCACTCGCAAAGATAATTTTTTTAAACTTACCATCTTTAATAATATAGTATAATAATAATATAGTGCCTGTTTAATTATTGCAACAATCAATTTACTTTGCTACTAACAACCTTTAATACATTATTAAAGATTGAGTTTGTAACTTGATATGTCATATATATAGAACAAAAAGAATGTAATGGTTGAGAGAATAAATCCTGGAGCCAAGCTGTACAACTCAGAATCTTGGTTTTTTATTTTTATTTTTATTTTTTTTGAGTTGGAGTCTCACTCTGTCGCCCAGACTGGAGTGCAGTGGCCGCTCCTGGCCATTGCAGCCTCGACCTGCTGGACTCCGGCGATCCTTCCGCCTCAGCCTTCCAAGTAGCTGGAACTACAGGCGCGCGCTACCACACCCGGCTAGTTTTTTTTGTAAAGATGAGGTCTCACCAAGTTGCCCAGGTGGGTCTCGAACCCGCGGGCTCAGGCAATCCACTCACCTAAGCCTCCCAAGGCGCGGGATTACAGGCTGAGCCACCGAGCCTGGCTGAATCTTGGTTTTGCTGCCCCCAGTTACCCAAACTGTCTGCTCTTGGTTTCTCCTTCGTAAATGAAGATGATAACAATGGAATCTACATCTTAGAATTATTGTAAGCATTAAATCTGTTAATGCCACATGTAAAACCCTTAGTTAATAATGTATTGTAAAACACATGGTAAGTAGGTACACACACATACTGTTACTATTATGGTACAATTTGTATAATATTTACCCAGAGTTAATTTGTATTACTCAGTATTCTTTAGTTGGATAGGGATGAATAATATATGAATGCTACATTCATGTATTATAATTATATGTCAGTGAAAACAATAAGATGTTAACAGTGGTTGTCTCTGGATAGTGGAATCGTGTTTTTTTGCTTGTTTGTTTGTTTGTTTTGTTTTGTTTTTTGAGTTGGAGTCTCACTCCGTCGCCCAGACTGGAGTGCAGTGGCTGCTCCCGGCCACCACAACCTCAACTTGCTGGGCTCTAGCAATCCTTCTGCCTCAGCTTTCCAGTAGCTGGAACTACAGGCGTGTGCTACCATGCCTGGCTAATTTTTTGATTTATTGTAGAGATGAGGTCTCGCCAAGTTGCCCGGGCAGGTCTTGAACCCGCGGGCTCAGGCAATCCACTCACCTCAGCCTCCCAAGGCGCAGGATTACAGGCTGAGCCACCGAGCCCAGCTGGAATCGTGGTTTTTTATTTGTTTGTCTTTTGAGTTGGAAACTCACTCTGTCACCCAAGCTGGAATGTAGTGGCATGCTCACAGAAACTCGGCCTTAATCTGCTGGGCTCAGCTGATCCTTCTGCCTCAGCCTTCCAAGTAGCTGGAACCACAGGTGTGCGCCACCACCCCCAGCTAATTTTTGATTTATTGTAGTGACAAGGCCTTGCCAAGTTGTCCAGGCTGACCTCAAATCCCTGGGCCCAGGCAATCCTCTAGCCTCGGCCCCTCAAAGTGCTGGGATTACAGGTGTGAGCCACTGCATCTGGCTCCAGAATCATGGTCACATTTCATTTTCTTTCAAAATTAGAAGCAGGCTCCCAGCACTTTGGGAAGCCAAAGCGAGAGGACTGTCTGAGCCCAGGGGTTTGACACCAGCCTGGGCAACTTGGCAAAACTTCATCTCTACAATAAGTCAAGAAAAATTAGCCAGGCTTGATGGTGCACGCCTGTAGTTTCAACTACTTGGAAGGCTGAGGCAGAAGAATCACCTGAGCACAGTAGGTGGAGGCTGCAGTGGCCGTGAGCGTGCCACTCCAGCCTGGGCGACAGAGTGAGATTCCAACTAAAAAAAAATAGAAGCAAATAATTTTTATAATCGTAAAATTAAGATAATTAATTTACAAACATATACATTTGATCATGGATTAAAGTCTCATCTAGGTGTGTAATTAAAATAGAACACATCAACTTTCCTTGTAAGTGCTATGTGTGACTCACTATGAAAGAAAGTGTCAAAGATACTTTATAAGACCCAGCCTCTGACCACAGGATCTTCTGAGTAACCAGGCGTGGTTTGCGACCAGCCTGGGCAATTGACAAGACCTTATCTCCACAATAAATCAAAAAATTAGCTAGGTGTGGTGTCAAGCACCTGTGGTCTCATCTACTTGGAAAGCTGAGGCAAAAGGATTGCCTGAGTCCAGCAGGTTGAAGCTGTGGTGGCCTTGAGGATGCCACTGCACTCCAGCCTGTGTGACAGAGTGAGACTATGACTCAAAAAAAAAAAAATCTTCTGAGTAAAACATAAGGTGGAATGCAAAATATGCCATCCAGGTCACAAATACTATTGAAAAGAGATGCTTTAGAAAGAGGTTACAAGGACAATAAAAGGTGGGATTGGAACTGGAGTTTGAAGAAGGACAAAATTAATTCCAGCAGAACTGGCAGAAAGAATAACAAACGTTTTATTTAGATTTGCATTTATAAATTGCCCAGCAATTTATCGCCCCGTGTCCTAATCTCCAAAAATGATATCATATCTAGGAGGCACCAAGAACAAAGAAAAGTGTCATTGCTAAGCCTCTCGTCTGTCTTCATATCTCTAGTACATGGGGGTCATTTACCGATAGACGATAGACAGAAGAACACGACAGAAAGATTTATCACCTACAAGCCTCGCCAGTGCACCTGGGATTCAAAGCTAATTTTGACAAAAGCCCCATGGCCTGTTCAATCGGCTTCATACACGGTGAGCTTGGCTTTCTCACAAGCTGTTGGGAAATGTCTCCAGCACTGTTGTCAATAATTGCTTTAGTACAGAGTATTTATCTATCTATTTGTTTATTTATTTATTTTTGAGTTGGAGTCTCACTGTTGCCCAGGCTGGAGTGCAGTGGCACACTCGTGGCCACCGCAGCCTCCACCTGCTGGGCTCAGGCGATCCTCCTACCTCAGCCTTCCAAGTAGCTAGAACAACAGGTGCATGTCACCACACCCAGCTAATTTTTTGTGTGTGTAGAGATGAGGTCTTGCCATGTTTCCCAGGCTCGTCTTGAACCCCTAGACACAGGCAATCCTCTTGCCGCAATCTCCCAAAATGCTGGGATTGCAGGCTTGAGCAACTACAACTGGCCAGTACAGGAGTTTTCAATTTGTTGTAGTGTATACAGTAAAAAAAAGTTTTGTTTTGTTTTTTTTTTTTGAGTTGGCGTCTCACTCCGTCGCCCAGACTGGAGTGCAGTGGCCGCTCCCGGCCACCGCAGCCTCGACCTGCTCGGCTCCGGCAATCCTTCCGCCTCAGCCTTCCGAGTAGCCGGAACTACAGACATGCGCTACCACGCCTGGCAATTTTTTTGATTTATTGTAGAGATGAGGTTTCACCTGCCCAGGTGGGTCTCGAACCCGCGGGCTCAGGCAATCCACTCACCTCAGCCTCCCAAGGCGCGGGATTACAAGCTGAGTCACCGAGCCCGGCAAAAAAAAAGTTTTTATCTTTAAAAGTAAAGCATATAGATCTCTGCTTTTTCTTGAAATGCTAAGGAGTGGATTATCTAGAATTTTGGATTTTTTTATTACATAGATAGCTAGTATGGTGGATTAAGGCCTTTTTTATTTTTTATTTTTTGTGTCAGGGTCTCACTCTGTTGCCCAGGCTGGAATGCAGTGGCATGATCATACCTCACTGCAGCCTCAAACTCCTGGCCTCAGGCAGTCCTCTCACCTCAGCATCTCCTGTAGCTGGAACTACAGCCATGTGCTATCACACCCGGCTAATTTTTTATTTTTATTTTTGTAGAGATGAGGTCTTGCTATGTTGCCCAGGCTGGTCTCGAACTCTTGGGATACTTTCACCTTAGCCTCCCAAAGTGCTGGGATTACAGGCATGAGCCATCGCACCCAGCTAAGGCCTAAATGATGTGAGAAATTTTTCCCAAACTTCCTCCCACCTCCTTAGGAACCCATGAGTAGTTTAATGAATTGCACTCAAGGTAGAAGTACTGACAAGAAGACTCTGTATTGCATGCATAAAAAAAAAATTGAGAACACATGCTTTTACCCTGGCTCAAATTCTATCCTGGTCAAATAAGACTGCTTTGTAAGTTCTGTATGTTTAAGCAGAACAAGATGTGAATCTGGAATACAGGTAGCTTTTAAAGCAATGATTATGAAATAGCAATTTTAAAAAATAAACAACTGTTAACGTTTACACACTCTTGTTTTCACCAACTCCTTTTTTACCATCTTCCTTAAGAGACACAGAAGGCGGCGTGATGTATACAGTGCATTTATGGATCGTGTGGAGGAAAAGTTTACAAAGACTTACAAGAGCAGGTGGGTAAAATTAGAATTTGTTATTAAATACTTTCATTTGTGCTTTAGGATTACTACTTAATTACTGTTTTAAAGAAAATACATCTTGGCCGGGCGCAGTGGCTCATGCCCATAATCCCAGCACTTTGGGAGGTGAAGGCAAGAGGAAAGTTTGAGCCCAGGGGTTCAAGACCAGCCTGGGCAACATAGTAAGACCTTACCTCAACAATCAATCAAAAACTTAGCCAGGTGTGGTGGCGCATGCCTGTAATTCCAGCTACTTGTAAGGCTGAAGCAGAAAGATCTCCCGAGCCCAGCAGGTCAAGGCTGTGGTGGCCGTGAGCATGCCACTGCACTCCAGCCTGGGTGACAGAGTGAGACTCCTACTCAAAAAAAAAAAGTAGATAGGTAGCCAGAAAACTATCTTCAAATGGGCAAGAATTCATTTGATGTTTACAAGTGGTGGACATGGAGTCACCCTACCAGCGATTTAGTGTGTAGCTTTATCCTCACAAAGTTTACCAGATAGTTATTTTAAATTGCAAGGATGCTGCTGTACTCATTTCTAACTGTTTTTCTTTTTTTTTTTTTTTTTTTTTGAGTTGGGTCTCACCATCACCCAGGCTGGAGTACAGTGGCACACTCACGGCCACCCCAATGTTGACCTGCTGGGCTCCGGCAATCCTTCTGCCTCCGTCTTCCAAGTTAGCTGGTACTATAAGTGCGCACTACCACACCCACCTAATTTTTTATTTTTTGTAGAGACGAGGTCTCGCCAAGTTGTCCAGGCTGGTCTCGAATCCATGGGCTCAGGCAATCTTCTCGCCTCAGCCTCCCAAAGTGCTGGGATTATGGGCCGAGCCACTGGCCCATGTCTAACTCGTGATTCCTATAGCAACAGTAGGGTCTTGTCCTCTAGCGATGTTACTGAGCTTGACCTTAGTAGTTAGTGGCTCAGTGCAAACACAGGCCTCCAACCACAGAGAAAATGGCGTGG
This sequence comes from Tarsius wallacei, assembly GCA_963574415.1. Classification (NCBI taxonomy): domain Eukaryota; kingdom Metazoa; phylum Chordata; class Mammalia; order Primates; family Tarsiidae; genus Tarsius; species Tarsius wallacei. Next base: position 18,801 of record CAUYQG010039226.1, on the reverse strand, counting down.
GGGTCCATCATCAACAGTTTCCTAAAGTGGTAACAGAGAATAACAGACCATTGTTGATGGGAGGTCACACTGTGAGTTCAGGGCCTCCAAACTCAGCCAGAATCTGTCTTCATAGATGTCCCAGGCAGCACATTTCAAGAGCAAATCTACTTCAGTATCCCACAGGCTTCTCAAAATAAAAATGGTTTCATCTGACATCATATATCCTGTTGTTTTTCTTTTTTCCTTGTAAAAATATTTGTTATAGCTGGGCTCGGTGGCTCAGCCTGTAGTCCTGCGCTTTGGGAGGTGAGTGGATTGCTTGAGCCTGAGGGTTCGAGACCCTCCTGGGCAACTTGGCGAGACCTCATCTCTACAATAAATCAAAAAATTAGCCGGGCGTGATAGCGCATGCCTGTCGTTCCAGCTACTTGGAAGGCTGAGGTGGAAGGATCGCCGGAGCCCAGTAGGTCGAGGCTGCGGTGCCGTGAGCGGCCACTGCACTCCAGTCTGGGCGACAGAATGAGACTCCAACTCAAAAAAAACAAAACAAAAAACATTTGTTATATTTGGCAAACAGAACCCAGTGAAGGTTGAAAAATGGCTTTATTTTTCTCAAACTACAACTTTCAGATGTGCTGTGTTAGCCCTCTCTCCCCTGAGTTTGAGAACAACCTTGACAGGTGGTATATTTTCAATCACTTCATTTGTACTAGCCCTGTCATTGCTATAATATAAGTTCACGTTCAACCATGAAAAAGTTCTATAATAAAAATTTTAATATTTGTGTAATTCAAGATTATGGTAAGATCAGGATAAGAGATATATATATATAATTTCTACTTCACACCATTCTTTTTTTTTTTTTTTTTTGAGTTGGAGTCTCACTCTGTTACCCAGGCTAAAGTGCAGTGGCACACTCACCACCACGCCAGCATCGACCTGTTAGGCTCCAGCAATCCTTCTGCCTCAGCCTTCCAAGTAGCTGGAACCACAGCATTTGCTACCATGTCTGGCTAATTTTTTTTAATTTATTGATTGTAGAGACAAGGTCTCGCCAGGTTGCCCAGACTGGTCTCAAACCTGTGGGCTCAGGCAATCTACTCTCCTCAGCCTCCCAAAGTGCTGGGATTTCAGGCTGAGCCATCGAGCCTGGCCTTCACACCATTCTTAAAGAAATCAATTCATAAGGATTAAGGATCTAAATGTGAAAGAAAAAATAATAATGTTTCTAGAATCAATTTGGAGAATTAAATGATATTTTCAACAGAATTGCAAAAGCACTATCCACCAAGAAAAAATTGTTTCATGTTCTACTTGAACATTAGAACTACAAACTTCCATCAAAAGACATCAAGGAATCGGACATGGTGGCTTACACCTGTAACCCCAGCACTTTGGGAGGCTGAGACGAGAGGATTGTCTGAGCTCAGGGGTTTGAGAACAGCCTAGGCAACTTGGTGAGGCCTCGTTGTTACAATAAATAAAAAAATTAGCTAGGTGTGGTGGCACACACATGTGGTTCCAGCTACTTGAAAGACTGAGGTAGAAGTATCACCTGAGCCCAGCAGGTCAAGACTGTGGCGGCCGTGACCATGCCACTACACTCCAGCCTGGGTGACAGAGTGAGACTACAACTCAAAAAAATATTTATATATATACAAAATATTATATATATATAAAATTTTTTATATATATATAAAGAACTTATGCAAACAAATAAGAAATAGGGAAGCAATCCACTAGAAAATAACAAAGATTTTGCATAAGAAGGTACGTAATAGACCAGGCACTCCAGCCTGGGCGACAGAGTGAAACTCCAACTCAAATAAAAAAAAAGAAGGTACGTAATGACAAGCCATGAAAATGTGCTCATTTCATAAGTAATCAGAGAAAGGCAATATTTGCAATATGTGTCAACACAATGGTCAAATACTGCATACCTACCAGAATAGCTAAAATGCAGAAGATAAGTGCTATGACACACAGCAAAGGTGTGGAACAGCTGGAACTCCTACACAGGGCCTGAAGGCATGGGAGCTTAGGCAAGTACTTTGGAAAATTATTTTGCAGTATATGCTAAAGTCGAATATTTACGTACGTATAACTTATGTCACAAAATTCCATTCTAAGGACTATATGATTAGCTAAGATATATATGACATATGTATGATATTTCTGACATATATGTGCACTAAAAGATATATATAGAAGTGTTCATAGCAGAATTACTTGTAATAGCCTTCAAACTAGGGACAAATCCAGTGTCAATAAATAGAATGAATAAAGTGTGTTATATTTACACAATGGATTATTTACCGCAAAAAATTTCTGCAACAAAGTATTAACATAGGCAGCGACATGGATGAGTCTCACAAACATACTAATGAGGTTTTTAGAAAGCCAGTTGCTATATACATATGTAAATTACATATATATATATATATATACACATACATATATATGTACATTGTATTATTACATTTGTATGGAGGGAAATTCTTGTCTGTGTGAAGAAATCAATATGTTGGCTTTCTTTAGTTTGAGAGAAAGGAGTAGAGTGAGAACTTTCTGGGTCCTGGAAATGTAGTATTTCCTGACGTGGGTGGTGATTACATAGGTGCCTTCACTTTGTGATACTTCATAGAAATATTTATTTAATATGTATGCACTACTCTGCATCTATGCAAAACTTTAATAAACGTTTTTTTTTAACTGGAGTCTCACTCTATTGCCTAGGCTGGAGGGCAGTGAGTGGCACGCTCACGGCCACCGCAGCCTTGACCTGCTGGGCTCCGGCGATCCTTCTGCCTCAGCCTTCCAAGTAGCTGGAACTACAGGCGCGCGCTACCACTCCCGGCTAATTTTTTATTTATCGTAGAGATGAGGTCTTGCCAAGTTGCCCAAGTTGGTCTTGAAACTGTGAGCTCAGGCAATCCTCTCACCTCAGCCTCCCAAAGTGCTGGGATTATAGGAACATTTTTTTAATGGCGAGTTTTCGTATAATTTTTAAAATTTCAGTAAGAAAGAAAGAAGGAAGGAGGGAAGGGTGGGAAAAGAGAGAGGAAAGAAAGGGAGGAAAGCAGAGAGGGGGAGAGAAGGAAAGAAAGAAAAAGGAAGGAGGGAGGGAGGGAGAGAGGGAGGGAAGGAGGGAAGAAGGGAAGGAAGGAAGGGAGGGAAGGAGGAAGGGAGGGAGAGAGGCTGGCTCATTGATTCTAAGTTAATACTCAATTCAAAATTTCTTTGCTGTTCTCAACAAAGTCATGCCCTGCAACTCAGAATCTGGAGAAGGGAACATCTCTCTTGTTTTTTTCTTTCTGCAACTTCTCCTAATCACACTTCATTGTTTCTTGGTCTCCTTTTGTCTCCAAAGTGTTGGTATCCAGAGGAGAAATGGAAGAAACGGGCAAAAATCTCAGGTGAGAGAGACTGCTGTAATCAACCATGACATTCCCTGTGTGGCAGATGTCCAAACAGTGACTGGCTTGTGGTGACACTTTTGTGCATTCTTCTCTGTCCAGGACCAAGACCTCATTCAACACAGTTCTTTGAGGAGAACTAACCTCCAGCAACATGCCTAAGTCTCTGCCTCAGCCTACTGCCTCTCACAGGCCTGGTAAGAAGCATCTTATCAATGGTGGGGTTACCCACGAGTTGGCTGGAAGCCGGCTATTTTATTAATCCATCGTGTTCACAGGACCCTCCTTCCATATAGAACACCAAATGACGAGGGTACAGACGGTACCATGTTCTCCTTTCTTCTTTCCCTCACATTGTGAGCCGTTTGTTTTTAAATCTCTAGGTGAAAAGTAGGCACCATTCTCTGTGATCAAGTGCACACCCCCTAAAACCTCCAGGGACAGATATGGAACCACTCTCCAGCAGAAACCCCCATACCACCTTGTGCTGAGGGGCACCAGAAGTGGACTTTACACTTTCTACATTTCAGCATGCATCTATCCTGAGAGTGCCTGCTGCCTTCCCCCTCTTGTAGACACTGTTGATGAAAAGATGCCAAACTTCGTAAAATATTTTAAGATGGTCTATTCTGAGTCAAATTTGAGGACCTAGGCCCGGGAACACCCATCCTCAGGAGGTCCTGAGAACATGTGCCCACCATGGTTGAACGCTGGCTTGGTTATATACATTTTAGGAAAGCAGATGTTACAGAAAACCATAAATTAATACATGTGATATTTTCATTGGTTTGGTCCAAGCAGGGGCTTGCAGGTCATAGATGGATTCAAAGATTTCTTTGCTGGGCGTGATGGCTCATGCCTATAATCCTAGCACTTTGGGAGGCCAAGGTGAGAGGATTACCTGAGCTCATGGGTTCAAGTACAGCCTGGGCAATTTGGTGAGACCTCATCTCTACAATAAATTTTAAAAAGTTAGCCAGGTATAGTGGCGTGTACCTGTAGTTCCAGCTACTTGGAAGGCTTAGGCAGAAGCATCCCCTGAGCCCAGCAGGTTGAGGTTGCAGTGGCCGTAAGCAGTGTGCCACTGCCCTCCAGCCTGGGCTACAGAGTGAGACTCTGACTCAAAAACAAAAAATGAAAAAAAGAAAGATTTCTTGACTGGTAATTTGTAGTTTCTAATTAAGGAATTTTGGAAATCAGTAGAGGAGATGCTTTGTTAAGATAAGGGGGTGATCTGGGAGCGGTGGCTCACGCCTCTAATCCCAGCACTTTGGGAGGCTGAGGTGAGAGGATTATCTGATCAGCCTGGGCAACATGGCAAGACCTTGTCTCTACAATAAATTTTTTTTAAAAATTAGCCTGGCATGGTGTCGTGCGCCTGTAGTTCCAGCTACTTGGAAGGCTGCAGTAGAAGGATCGCCTGAGCCCAGCAGGTCGAGGCTGCAGTGGCTGTGAGCATACCACTGAACTCCAGCCTGGGCAACAGTGTGAGACCCCAACTCAAAAAAAAAAAACATAAGGGGTGAAAACCTCCAGGTCTGTTGATATGAAGATGATGAAGTCCTACATGTGGCAGACTTCGGGGAAGATAGATAAGTGTCTTATGAGGTTCATGGAGCCTGGGCGTGTCCAAGAGATGGCTTTGCAGGGCCATAGAATAATTTGATTTTCTTCTTTATTTGGTATGTGATGTTAAACCAGAGTCAGGTTGGAAAACAGACTTTAGTATAGAGAGTAATAGGATAATAAAACCCTGTCTCGTGAGTTCTGGTCAGTCCCCAGGCCTCCAAGGAATTTGGATAAAAGAAAAAGAGATCAGGTTTAGTCTTCAACACCCACAATCTTTATAAATGCTAATCCCGAGGAGCCACGTATTGGCTTTGCACAGGGGTCACTCTTTTTTTCTTCATTACAGGGATCAGAGTGGGTTTTCCTCAGCACATTTCCCCCAGGGATAGTGGAGCCTATTTCAAAAAAGGAAAAATAAAAACCTTCAGAGCTTCAGTTGTTTATTCAATTTGAATGGAATAGAGCATAAGAGTCAGTCTGGCCCATTCACCTTTTAGAAGGCCTGTGTAATCTAGCAGTTTCTGCATGCAACATAGGAGTACCTATGTTCTAGTGTTAGCATTGAGGCTTTTGCCTCATTTTAAATCAACAGGAAACATCTCATCTCCACACCTTCTTAACACCTATAGTCCCCAGTTAAGGAAGCTCCTACCTGCCTTCACCTAAGTAAGAGGCCTCATTGTAGCACACCTCTGCATTCTTCCACCCTATTAGCGCTGATGGAGAAGGAAATGTGTAATTATGTAAGACAGGATGCATTTAGGAGTCCTCGAGGTTTGCATCATTTAGTTGGCATGTACACATCAAACTCAGCAATGTGCAACCACTTTCATAGGCATAACCTCACTCGGTTCTCTCCAGACCACGCTGTCTAGTTGGGTGTTATTATTATCATTACTGTACTTTTACAAACTAGGAAACTAAAGTCCTCATTGGAATGTATCTTAACAACACTTATTCAAGGTGGTGTTCCAAAATACACATGTTGTACTGTGGCACCCCATTGCAGGTTCATACTTTCTGATACATTATCAAAAATAACTTTGGCTAACACTATATAATTCTAATTCCATATCATAGTTTTTGCCATGCTTAGCCATTTGTTTTTGTTATTGTGCCTTTATGAGCTGAGTGTGTTTGTTTATTTATTTGTTTTGAGTCGGAGTCTCACTCTGTCACCCAGGCTGGAGTGCAGTGGCACAGTCACGGCCACCAGAGCCTTGACCTGCTGGGCTCAGGCAATCCTTCCGCGTCAGCTTTCCAAGTAGTTGGAACCACAGGTGCTTGCACCCAGCTGCTTTTACTTTTTATTTTTTATGTTTGTTTTGAGTTGGAATCTCACTCTGTCGCCCAGACTGGAGTGCAGTGGCACACTCCCGGCCACCGCAGCCTTACCACGTCCGGCTAATTTTTTGATTTATTGTAGAGATGCGGTCTTGCCAAGTTGCCCAGGCGGGTCTCGAACCCGCCGGCTCAGGCAATCCACTCACCTCGGCCTCCCAAAGCGTGGGATTACAGGCTGAGTCACCGAGTCTGGCTGCTTTTATTTTTAATTTATTGTAGAAACAAGGTCTTACCATGTTGCCCAGGCTGGTCTCAAACCCTGGGCTCAGGCAATCCTCTCGTGTCTGCCTCCCAAAGTACTGGGATTACAGGCATGAGTAACCGTGCCCCACCTGAGCTGAGGGTGGTTTTAGCCATCTCTATAGTAAATGATGGGATTAAGCAGATGGCATCCAGCATTTGCGGCCAAGTTTCGGGTCCCAGGAGTGACCTATCAGGTAAGCCCCACACTTTATGAAGGTTGATCCAACAAATTCTGCTCACACATTTCTCTTTTGTTTATTTAGGTAACTAATGGACCACAACAACACAGGGCTTCCTGAACTCTGCCCTGAATATTCACCTTTTGCATGTTTTCTAATGAGGACATTGATGAATTTGGGCACCATTCCGGATTCTGGGGAAATCTGTACTCTCCCAGAGGCACAAGAAAGTTCAAAAAAACAAATGTTTTCAAACAAAAGTTGCGTAATTTGAAATTCCCTTGTTAGAACACATAGGAGAATACTGTCATTGGACTTTCGATTTATTTGTGAAATTTAGATCTTGTAACTCTGAGTAGAAATACTGATAAAAGTAGTACAGTGTTAAAGAGATGCTCTAGTCTCAAGTTAACCTAAAAAGAGGCAGATCAGCCAGAATCTTGTTCACTAATTCCGACCACCAAGCTTCTCTGAGGCAGGCACAACAAATTTTATGTTTGCATTCTTCATAGAAGCAAGAATTCTCTGTGGAGAACATATATTCTCTCTCTTTTTTTTTTTTTTTTTGAGTTGGAGTTTCACTCTGTCGCTCAGGTTGGAGTGCAGTGGCACAAGTACGGCCACTGCAGCCTCAACCTGCTGGGCTCAGGCGATCCTTCTGCCTTAGCCTTCCAAGTAGATGGAACTACAGGCATGCGTCACCATGACCAGCTAATTTTTTAATTTATTATAGAGACAAAGTCTCGCCAAGTTGCCCAGGCTGGTCTTGAACCCCTGGACTCTGGCAGTCCTCTCACCTCAGCCTCCCAAAGTGCTGAGATTGCAGGCTTGAGCCACCACCCAGTCCAAGAACATATATTCTATTATAAGATTACTATTATACCATGTGTGTGGAGAAGTAATTGTTGGTTAAACCTCAAATGCTTTTACTTTAAAAATAGAGAATAAGCCGGGCGCAGTGGCTCACATCTGTAATCCTAGCACTTGGGAGGCTGAGGCAAGAGAACTGCCTGAGTCCAGAGGTTCGAGACCAGCTTGGGCAACTTGGCAAGACCTTGTCTTGTCAACAAATCAGAAAATTAGCTGGGCACGGTGGCACGTACCTGTGGTTCCAGCTACTTGAAAGGCTGAGGTGATGCTGGGCTCGGTGGCTCAGCCTGTAATCCCGCGCCTTTGGGAGGCTGAGGTGAGTGGATTGCCTGAGCCCGCGGGTTCGAGACCCGCCTGAGCAACTTGGCGAGACCTCATCTCTACAATAAATCAAAAAAATCAGCCGGGCATGGTAGCGCGCGCCTGTAATTCCGGCTGAGGCGGAAGGATCGCTGGAGCCCAGCAGGTCGAGGCTGCGGTGGCCGGGAGCGGCCACTGCACTCCAGTCTAGGCGACAATGAGACTCCAACTCAAAAAAAAAAAAAAAAAAGAAAGGCTGTGGTGGAAGGATCGCCTGAGCCCAGCAGGTCGAGGCTGTGGTGGCCATGAGCATGTCACTGCACTCCAGCCTAGACAACAGGGTGAGACTCTGACTCAAAAAAAAATATATATAGAAAATAATGTAGCAATAATGTAGAGTTGAAGTAATTTAAATACAAATGGGGCACTTTTCCAGGAAGTTATTATCCAAAGTTCAAAAAACAGGAAAGTTTAATTTGTGGCATAACGAAGTTCGTCTAAGGTATCAGTTTTTCTTAGAAATAGACTTTATTGGACAGGCTCAATGGTTCAGTCTGTAATCCCCTCCTTTGGGAGGCCGAGGCAAGTGGATTGCCCGAGCCTGCAGGTTCAAGACCAGCCCAGGCAACTTGGTGAGAACTCATTTCTACAATAAATAAAAAATTAGCCGGGTATGGTAGCAAGCGCCTGTAGTTCCAACTACTTGGAAGGCTGAGGCGGAAGGATCGCAGGAGCCCAGCAGGTCGACGCTGGGGTGGCCGTGAGTGTGCCATGGCATTCCAGACTGAGCGACAGAGTGAGACCCCAACCCCCCCCCCCCAAAAAGAAACAGATTTTATTTTAGGAATCTTATGCCACATGATTTGGAATAGTGCTTAATTCTCAAAAAAGTTCTAGTTATATGAGCTTTGTGTTCACATATTCAAGATGGTATGGGCTGAAACAATCAACATTTACTGGTATGCTTATGGCATATTGAAATAAAAATCTGAATCTTTATTTTTCATTTCTTTCAATACATTTTTAGAAGATTATCTGAAACACTCAAGTATATTAAAAGAGATAACCTACCGACCGGTCTCCGTGGCTCAACCTGTAATCCCAGTACTTTGGGAGGCTGAGGCTAGTAGACTCTCTGAGCTCACAGGTTTGAGACCAGCCCAGGCAACTTGGCGAGACCTCGTCTCTACAATAAATCAAAAGTTAGCTGGGCGTGGTAGTGCGTGCCTGTAGCTGCTTGGAAGGCTGAGGTGGAAGGATCGCCGGCACACAGCAGGTCAACACTGGGGTGGCCGTGAGTGTGCCATTGCACTCCAGCCTGTGTGACAGAGACTTCAAATCAAAAAAAAAAAAAGAGAGAGAGAGAGAGATATCCTAATGGAAACAATTCATGTTCTTCTTGAAGATCATCTGGTTTAGACGATTTATAGTTCCAAGTGAGGGTGCAAGTCTCTCTTTTAATGTATTGAAAGTATTTTCTAAATTTTGTTTAAGAACCTTGAGGAAAAGAAAACAAATGACTTAAAGTTTCTTCTTTGTTTCTGATCAAGATTTGATAATTATCATCTTAAATAGAAAAAAAGGATGGCAGAGTTTAATGCCACTGCCAGTGCTATGGAATGGATTATCCTATTGATGGGGCTTTTGTGGGGGAAGATGTCAAAGGGGCCATTGTTAAAATTACTCACTGTGTCAGCCTCACAAATGGGATGTAAGGCTGCGATGACCTGTGAAGCTAATCACTCTACCCTAACAGCATCCTGTCACTAACCGCTTTTATTGCCTACATCTGCTTTCCCAAGGTTGCAACCTCAGGCTAGGTGATTAACGGTGTCCTGTTACTGACTGCTTTATGGCCGACACCTGCTTTCTCAAAGACTGCATCTCAAGGCCGCATCACCATCACCCCCTGAACTGGAGTCTGCGTGACCACCAGCCCCTGTTTCTTCAGAACTGCACATGCTACGTGACCACCAGACCCGGACTAGGGATATAAAAGGGACCCACAAAGAACAAGGGGCTGGTTTCTCTTTGAAGCCAGTCTCCTCGTCTCCCCTGTAATAAATCTTTCTTTGCCTAACCACTCCGGTCTTCTCTCTCATCTTCTCCACATTTGCCTTATACCTATCTCCTCTCCAATTTCACCATGAAAATGAGTTGAAATATGGTCAAGTAGGATTTAACAGCTCTGTTTACGTAAGCAACATTCAGTGGAGAGATGAGGCAACAAATTAAATCATTTCCCAAAGGGTGTTCTGCATAAGTCAAGTTCCCTGGAATTTTAATAGGTAATCCATGAAAAGAAATGTGCTCTTTAGAAAAATAAATATAGCAAATACTGCATTAAATAAATTAGGAAGGTGAATTTACTCAGGACACGTGAGTAGAAAGCTTGGAATGCCCCAGGACCTAGTTACTTTAGTCCTTTCCTCATTTCACATTCATATTCTCTCTCTCTCTCTCTCTCTCTCTCTCTCTCTCTCTCTCTCTCTCTCTCTCTCTCTCATTGTTTTAAATGTCAGTCTTAGCAAGGCGCGATGGTTCCTGCCTGTAATCCTAGCATTTAGGAAGGCAGAGGCGAGAGGATTACCTGAGCTCAGGGGTTCGAGACCAGCCTGAGCAAAAAGGCAAGACATTGTCTCTACAATAAATCAAAACATTAGTTGGACATGGTGGCACATGCCTGTAGTTCCAGCTACTTGGAAGGATGAGGTGGAAGGATCACCTGAGCTCAGCAGGTCAAGGCTGCAGTGGCCGTGACTGTGCCACTGCACTCCAACCTGGGTGACAGAGTGAGACTCCAATACAAAAAAAAAGTCAGTCTTCATGTCAAAGATTTTCTAATATATATGCCTAGCTCTGGAATCTCTCCTGAACGCTAGACCCTTATCCATGACAACCTACTTGCCACCTCCCCGTGATATTTAATAGTCCTTCCAAACTTACTATATCCAAAACTTAATTCTGATATTATTCCTTAATTCTCTCACAGTCTTGTTTATCTTAGTAAATCAATTTTATTTTTCCATTTGCTAAGACAAAAAATAAAAATAAGTTGGAGGTATCCTTATCTCCATTTTTAAAAAAAATCTCACACCTTATGAACCTTTCATATCATGAAACCAACTATTTTTCATTGCCTCTAGTAAATACACTGATACAATTCCTGCCATCTTGCCTTAATTATTGCAATAGTATTCTATCTAAAGGTCCCCTGGAGACCTACACCCACCTCAGTCTATTCTCAACACAACAGTAGAATTGTTTGACTTTTTAAAACACAATTCAGCCAGGCACAGTGGCTCATGCCTGTAATCCCAGCAATTTGGAAGGCTGAGGTAAGAGGATTGCCTGAGCCCAAGGGTTCGAGACCAGCCTGGGCAACTTGGCAAGACTTCGGCTCTACAATAAATCAAAAAAATTAGCCAGGTATGGTGGCATGCACCTGTAGTTCTAACTGCTTGGTAGGCTGAGGTACAAGGATTGCCTGAGCCCAGCAGGTCGAGGCTGCAGTGGCCATGAGTTTGCCACTGCCCTCCAGCCTGGGCGACAGAGTGATACTCCAACTAAAAAAAAAAAAACAAGCCGGGCTCGGTGGCTCAGCCTGTAATCCCGCGCCTTGGGAGGCTGAGGTGAGTGGATTGCCTGAGCCCACGGGTTCGAGACCCGCCTGGGCAGGCGAAACTTCATCTCTACAATAAATCAAAAAAAAATTAGCCGGGCGTGGTAGCGCACGCCTGTAATTCCAGCTACTCGGAAGGCTGAGGCGGAAGGATCGCCGGAGCCCAGCAGCTCGAGGCTGCGGTGGCCAGGAGCGGCCACTGCACTCCAGTCTGGGCGATCGAGTGGGAATCCAACTCAAAAACAAAAACAAAAAGCACAATTCATATCATGTTATTCTTCTGCTTAAAAGCCTTCAATGTCTTTACATCTTAAATCAATGTTCTTCTAATGTCCTGTGTGGTCCTTTGTCATCCTGGCTATTATTTTTTATTTTTTATTTTTTGGAGTTGGAGTCTCACCCTGTCACCCAGGCTGGGGTGCAATGGCACGCTCATGGCCACCCCACCCTCCACAAGCTGGGCTCAGGCGATTCTTCTGCCTTAGCCTTCCAAGTAGCTGGAACTGCAGGTGCATATCTCCCCGTTAATTTTTTGATGTATTGTAAAGATGCAGTCTCATCAAGTTGCACAAGCTAGTCTTGAACCCCTGAGCTCAGACAATCCTCTCGCCTCCACCTCCCAAAGTGCTGGGATTATAGGTGTGAGCCACCATGTCCAACCTGGCTATTTTTCTGTGCTTATTTCCAACTACTCTCCTCATTGATTCTTCTCCAGTTTCTGGAGTCCTCCTACTAACTCAGAAATTTCATGAAGGCAGGATCTCGTCAGTGTGTCCACTGTTGTGGCCCAGCACCTAGCAGAGCAGCCTATGCACAATAGATACTCATGAATAGTTGACAGTGAAGAACTTCTTTGGACTACAATAAGTCCCCCCACATACGAACAGGCTCTGTTCCAAGAGTGCATTGGGAAGTCCAATTTGCTTCTAAGTCCAACAAAAGTTAGCCTAGGTACCCAACCAACACAATCGACTATATAGTACTGTGCCGTAATAGGATTCCAATAGTCTTCCCATAAATAATACATTTTTTTAAAAACACAAAAAATAAAGAAAGCATTTTTTTTTTGAGTTGGAGTCTCACTCCATTACCCAGGCTGGAGTGCAGTGGCACACTCATGGCCACAATAGTGTCGACCTGCTGGGCTCCGGCGATCCTTCTGCTTCAGCCTTCCAAGAAGCCAGGACTACTAGGCATGTGCTACCACACCCGGGTGATTTTTTTTATTAATTGTAGAGATGAGCCCTCACCAAGTTGCCCAGGCTGATCTCGAACCCGTGGGCTCAGGCAATCCACTTGCCTGGGTCTCCCAATTACAGGCTGAACCTCCAAGCCCAGCCAAGAAAACATTTTTAATCTTACAGTGCAGTACCTCGAAAAGTACAACAATACAGGACAGTACAATAGCTGGCACACAGGGGCTGGCATCGAGTGAATGGGCAAGAAGAGTAACTGACTAGAGAAAGGAGAGAAGGTGAGAGATGGTAGGGCTGAAGGATACTCAGCAACAGGAGACAGAGGACAGGCTGCAATATCACTCACATCCTGGTTCCTGGTTCCTGGCTGGATTCCATTCTATCTACCCTCTAGAAAAACGCGAGTCAGTGTTGTCTGGAGAGTAGCTCTTTTTTCCCTCACCATAGATGACATGGTAGCACTGGGTTGGTTGTATTCTGAACAGTTGCTGCAAACTTTGTGTACCTTTTTCTACATTCGGGTTCTGTGCCTCAAAGACTAACAGAGGCCCCTCAAATAAAGAAAACCCCCTCACCATTTCCTGCATCGTGAATCTCTTTGGGTTCTTAGGTTACTTACTTCTTCTTCTTGTCTTTCTTCCTCCTGTCTCTGGGCCTCGAATTCCATCAGGTCTTTATTAGTAAACTCCTCATGGTGCACAGCAAGTTCAATGAACTGATTTTTTGATCCTTTTGCAGATCTACCACCAGCTTCTCATCGGGAGTCACTAAGTTGCTGAAGACTTTTTTTTTTGAGTTGAGTTGGAGTCTCACTCTGTTGCCCAGGCTGGAGTGCAGTGGCACGCTCACGGCAGCCTTGACCTGCTGGGCTCAGGGGATCCTTACAACCTTCCAAGTAGCTGGAACTACAGGCATGCACCACCACCATGCCCGGCTAATTCTTTGATTTATCATAAAGATGAGGTTTCACCAAGTTGCCCAGACTGGTCTCAAACCCCTCAACTCAGGCAATCCTCTCGTCTTGGCCTCCCAAAGTACTGGGATTATAGGTTTAAGTCACTGCATCCGGAGATGAAGACCTTTTTGGATTCCTCATTCACCTTTTTTTTTTTTTTTGAGTTGGAGTCTCACTCCGTCACCCACACTGGAGTGCAGTGGCCACTCCCGGCCACCGTAGCCTCGACCTGCTGGGCTCTGGCGATCTTTCCACCTCAGCCTTCCGAGTAGCCGGAACTACAGGCATGTGCTACCACGCCCGGCTGATTTTTTGATTTATTGTAGAGATGAGGTCTTGCCAAGTTGCCCAGGCAGGTCTCGAACCCGCGGGCTCAGGCAATCCACTCACCTCAGCCTCCCAAGGTGCAGGATTACAGGCTGAGCCTTTTGAGTTGAAGTGTCACTCTGTTGCCCAGGCTGGAGTGCAGTGACATGCTCACAGCCACCACAGCCTCGACCTGCTGGGCTCAGGTGATTCTTCTGTCTCAGCCTTCCAAGTAGCTACCACACCCGGCTAATTTTTTTATTTATTGTAGAGATAAGGTCTCACCAAATTGCCCAGACTGATCTCGAACCTGTGGGTTCAGGCAATCCTTTCACTTCCCAAAGTGCTGGGATCATAGGCTGAACCACTGCACCTACCTTCTTAAATCATGAAAATCATGAACAAATTTCAGACAAAGGTTCTTTCATGTGACAATGTACACCAGACACATGAACTAACTTATGTGATCGAACATGGGAACACATGGTTGCATCTTTGAAAGTTCACAATTTGAAGGTTTGTATGTAGGAGATTTACTATAGTCTGACAGTTATATAAGGCATAGACGAGCTTGTTACTAATTCCCATTCCTAGGAGCCCATGGAGATAAAAGTTATCCACTGGCAGGTGAGGAGAATTAACTTTGATTCCTAACACTAGTGAGAACCAACCTTGATTTCTAGGTGAAATTTTTATTTCTAAATTAATACTTTTGTGGAGTAACATACACTTCCACAGTTTTTGTGTCTGTTGGGAATGTTACAATTTTAAGATTCTTATTCTTTGCTCTTAAAATGGAAATAGGTAAAACAACAAAAAAAAAACAAATTAAACTTTTAGGGAAAATGCTTGCAATTAAATTATTGGTCAGTCTAAGACTTTTCATCAGAGTCAGACAAATGTCAGTCAGTCAAATGTATCTTTAAGGTTTACTAAGAATATTAATGATTAACTGCTCAAAGCAGCATGAAATAAAGGGTCTATATTAACATAAAACTCTATGATATCTGTGTTCACATTCTTGCAGACAATGGATTGTAGCCATACTATAAACTTCTGGTTATATTTCTCTTTGTGCATTGTTTGTGAATTCTGAATTGCAAGCTGACTTTCAGAGCAATATTAAACTTAAATCATAGCTGAATTTTAAGAAAATTATTATGCAATCAGTTTATAAAGGAAGAACAGTAAAAACCAAGTTAATTCAAAGATGTTTACAAGATAGTACTTTGCTCCATCAAAGTATAGTTTTCAAAAAGTTTTTTAAAAGAGCTTTCATGTATATTATTAGTGGAAAATTAAGTCTTCTAAACCTATTAAATCTATTAAATCACTAGCATAAACACATGGCAAAGATTTACCAATTTTTAATGAGGGAATCAAGATGACAACACTGTTTAAAAGATCATTTTAAGATTCTGAGCTTATTTACAAAGCTACTTATTCTTCAGAACATTAAAATCGTAAACTCTCTATCAGAGAGAAATCATTTGCATCCCTACTGGAATGAAATCTACCACATAACATGGAACTATACAGATTTTTATACAGAAAACCACTATTGTCCCTTCATATTGCCAAAGCCCCTAAAGAAGGGCATGGTGGGGATTCAAGCACTTCTGCACATTCCTGAGCACGTTACTGAGAGTCCCCTTGTCTTCTATGCACTCCCAGTAAGTAGCTTCAGGGGATCCTTGACTTCCTAGCAGACTATGCCCAGGGATGTAAATCCCCATTTACTCTCTTTGAACTATATAGTATCAATGTAACTGTAAGTCTTGTGATTTGCATAACTTTCACAATGCATGATATCTTAGGCCTTATAAACTTTCTTTACTCCAAAAGTCACTATCTAAATGCAAAACGCAGCTGTAACTTAAGTTCTGTACAATGCTTTGCTGGTCACGTGGCTAATGTATAGGTACCGACAACTCTGGACTACACAAGTAGACTGTAAAAGCCTGGAGGGTGAGCAGAACCATTTTAGAAACACCTCCAGTCTGGCTCTGCTCCCTGGGTTTGAACTCAGAAATAAGCTTCTTTCTACCAGTTCCATGCCCCTTTGATTCATTAGTATTAAGGGGAGCAGCCGAGCATTACTGGGACCATAACGCTTAGTTAAGAATAAATAGTGAGAGTCGATCATACTCAGTGATCCATCACAGAAACAAAGAACAGAGTGCCGTAAGTTCTCACTCATAAGCGGACCTTGAACAATTATCATAATACTATAAGAAAGGGATTGGGAATAGTGGAAAACTGCCAGGGGAGGAGGGATTGGACTGGCAGTTGAGGGAAACTGCCAGGGGAGAGAGGGACATACCTAATCAACAAGGGTACCTGCATAATCAACGTTTGTATACCTAACTCTGAATTGTACCTCACATCTTTAAAAAAAAAATCTGGTCGGGCTGGGTGGTTCAGCCTGTAATCCCAGCACTTTGGGAGCCCGAGGGTTCGAGACTAGCCCAGTCAACTTTGTGAGACCTAAATAAGTAAAAAAAAATTAGCTGGGCGTAGTAGCGCGTGCCTGTAGTTCCGGCTACTAGGAAGGCTGAGGTGAGAGGATTGCTGGAGTCCAGCAGGTCAAAGCTGGGGAGGCCATGAGCATGCCACTGCACTCTAGCCTGGGCGACAAAGTGAGACTCCAACTCAAAAAAAAAATCTGAAAATTAAAAAAAAAAAAAGAGTAGTCATACAAAGCTACATTCCTCTAAACCAGCACTACTTAACAGAAATATAATTGAACCACTTTTTTTAAAATTTTATTTTATTTTTGAGTTGGAGTTTCACCCTGTCACCCAGGCTGGAATGCAGTGGCACACTCATGACCACCGCAACCTCGACCTGCTGGGCTCAGGCGATCCTTCCACCTCTGTCTTCCAAGTAGCTGGAACTACAGGGAGTGCCACCACACCCGGCTAATTTTTGATTTATTGTAAAGATGAGGTCTCACCAAGTTGCCCAGGCTGGTCTTGAACCTGCGGACTCAGACAATCCTCTCACCTCAGCCTCCCAAAGTGCTGGGATTATAGGCGTGAGCCACCACGCCCAGCCAACATATGTAATTTTAAATGTTCTAGTAGGCACTTTAAAAAAAAGTAAAAATAATTTTATCAAAAAATGTATGTGACCCAATATGTCAAGAATATTATCATCTTAACATCTAATATAACAAATTATAAGATATTTTACATTCTTGTTTCGTATTAAGATTTGTGTACATTGCACTTGAAATGGACATTGTACTTGGACTCCAAAATCTGCTGGTCATTTTGCATTTATAGCACATCTCAGTTCCGACCAGCCACATTTCACATGGCCAATAACCATATACAGTGAGTGGCTACCGCATTACACAGTGTAGCTTTAGATAATTAAATACTCATTGGATGAATGTGTTAACCAATTCCCCCCTTGATGATGTTGAAAGGTCTTGCTGTACTTCATTGGCCTTATCTCTATGTTTTGAGCCATTTTTTAAAACTTTTTCAACCACAAATGTTAGTCTTTTTCATTGAATTCCAGGACATTAAACAACAAATGCCTGCAGAATCTTTCTATGGCTGTACTTCACTTAGTACAGTAAAACAAATGTGTTTTTAAAAATTACTTTAAGCTTGGTGGCTCAGCCTGTAATCCCAGCGCTTTGGGAGGCTGAGGTGAGTGGACTGCCTGAGCCCGCGGGTTCAAGACCCGCCTGGGCAACTTGGCGAGACCTCATCTCTACAATAAACCAAAAAATTAGCCGGGTGTGGTAGCGCGTGCCTGTAGTTCCAGCTACTTGGAAGGCTGAGGCAGAAGGATCGCCGGAGCCCAGCAGGTCGAGGCTGTGGTGGCCGGGAGCGGCCACAGCACTCCAGTCTGGGTGACTGAGTGAGACTCCAACTCAAAAAAAAAAAAATTTTCTTTAAAGACATTTTTGTCAATCGTGTATATTTCTTAAGCTTTTTTTTGAGTCAGAATCTCACTCTGTCACCCATGCTGGAGTGCAGTGTCAAGCTCACAGCCACTGCAGCCTCGACCTGCTGGGCTCAGGTAATCCTTCTGTCTCAGCCTTCCAAGTAGCTAGAACTACAGGTGTGTACCACCACACCCGGCTAATTTTATTTTTTTATTTTTTATTTATTGTAGAGGTGAGATCTCACCAAGTTGCCCAAGCTGGTCTCAAACCCCTAAGCTCAGACAATCCTCTTGCCTCTGCCTTCTAGGCATGAGCCACCATGCCCAGCCTATGTTTCTTAAGCTTTTAGCTAAAGATTTCTTTGCTTTAAATTATAATTGAACTATCCTACAAATAACCATCATAGTACAGATAATAACTAAGATGTATTGAAGATGATTATGAGCCAGCTACTCTAAAATTCTTTACAGACATCACCTAATTAATTCTCACAACAACTTTTTATGATAATAGTATTGGCCAGGCTCTATGGCTCAGCCTGTAATCCCAGCACTTTGGGAGGCCAAGGCGAGTGGATTGCCTGAGCCCGCAGGTTTAAGACTCACCTGGGCAACTTGGCAAGACCTCATCTCTACAATAAATCAAAAATTAGCCAGGCGTGGTAGCACGCGCCTGTAGTTCCAGCTACTTGGAAGGCTTAGGCGGAAGGATCGCCGTAGCCCAGCAGGTCGAGGCTGCGGTGGCTGGGAGTGTGCCACTGCACTCCAGTCTGGGTGACGGAGTGAGACTCCAACTCAAAAAAAAAAAAAAAAAAGATAATATTATCATTTTAGAAATCGGCAAGTTTATATAACTTGCCAAAGACTATAACAACTTATAAGAGGACCTGGAAATAAAATCCAGGCTTCTTAAGTA
>CAUYQG010039225.1:0-11287 GCA_963574415.1 Tarsius wallacei | reverse complement strand
CCTCCCAAGGAGCTGGGATTGCGAGCTACCACGCCGGTCAAAAATCAGACACTTTTATTTATGAGCGTCTGCCTCTGCACTGCCTCTGTTGAACTGACATCTAACTAACTTTGCTACATGGTCTGCTAAATAAGTTTCTCTTAATCGTAGGCCTAAAAAGCACACGTGAGTTTCCAATCAAAGTAATCAATCACGAGTTACGCAGCCAAAATTTCTATCTAGAGATAAGCACCCATCGCCCTCTGCTGGAGGATTTTATAACTGCTGCATTAAGGGCTGAGAAAAGAAACAGGTGGTTCTCATTTAAAAGGGTCTGGGGTCACTACCTTTCCCCTTTGAACTTGTGATCGTCCACAAGGGCTGGGAGTGTGTTGGCTTACGTGACCACTTTCTTTCTGATGGAGTGCCCTAAAACTTTAGGTATTATTTGATAACGACAAGTATACCGGTTCCTGGTCTGTAAGCACAGAAGGACTTCATGAAATGAGATCAGAGCTTTATGACAGAAAGAACAGAAACAGATTCTAGAAGCCATTTTTTAGATTTTTGATTGCTTACACATTTTAGAAACTTTGGAAAATGATTGAAAAGTAAAAGAAGAAAAAAGTGTGTGTCCTCTCACTTGCAGGAAAAAAATGGACTATTAGCATTTTGAATTTTTTTCCTATAAAAACAGGAAGATAATGTTTTTTGGGTTTTTTTTTTCTCTGAGTCCCATTCTGTTGCGCGAGCTGGAGTGCAGAGACATGGTCACGGGTCATCATAGCCTCAAGCTATTGGATTCAAGCAATCCTCCAACCTCAGCCTTTCAAGTCGCTGGGACTACCGGACCATGCCACCACAGCTGGCTGGTTTTTTGTTTTTTGTTTTTTTTTTGTAGAATTGAGGTCTTGTTATCTTGCCCAGACTGGTCTCAAATTCCTGGGCTTATGCGATTCTCCCACCTTCGCCTCTCAAAATGCTGAGGTTATAGGAATGAACGACTGTGCCTGGCCAAAAATAAGGTTTTTAAAACTTTTTGTCTTTTTGTCTTGCACAATTGTTATATTATAGATTTTAAAATGTGTTCTGCTTTTTTTATTTTTCTCTAAACGTATCCTAATCATTTCTCTGTGTTACACTGAGAATTTTGGGGCCAGGTGCAGTGGCTCATGTCTATAATGCCAGCACTTTGGGGGAGGCTGAGAGTTCAAGACTTGAGGCCGGGAGTTCAAGACCAGCCTGGGCAACAGAGTGAGACCTCACCTCTATAAAAAATTTAAAATTTAGGAGATGTGTTAGTGTGTGCCTGTAATCCCAGCTACTCAGAAGGCTGAGGTTGGAGGATCTTTTGAGTCCAGGAGGTCGAGGTGGCAGTAAGCTGTGATCGTACCACTGCACTCCAGCCTGGCCAACAGAGCAAGACCCTGTTTGAAAAAAAAAGAATTGTGTGTGTGTGTGTGTGTGTGTGTGTGTGTGTCACTTTGAGGGACACACAGGCACCTTTTCCAGAGAAGACCTGTGAGCCCAGTGGCTCCCTCGGGGGTTGTCTCAGCCACAGCAGCCACCTAGGCTAGGGTCATGCCTGTTCCAGCACAGCCCCCACCCCCACAGCTGGCGGAAGTGAGGGGGGAAGGCCCGGCCATCCTGCCCAATATGGAGGAGCTCTGGACCATTTCGGCTCTGGCGTTCAATCAGCCACGGCTGGACTTCTGCCTCTGCCCAGCCCTGCATCCTCCTCTTGGCCTCTACAGCTGTTATCCAAGGGCCTCTCCTGCCTATACCCTGCACACGAAATTCCCTCTCACAGTCTGCCTCCAGGACACAGGACACAGTGCCCGTCACTGTGACTGTAATCTTTTGAATGTAGGACTATACACACACATATCAGAGCACATGAACACTATAAAAGCATATTCAGGGAAAAGCAATTTCCCCCCACTCCCTGTTGCTCTCCCCAGAGGTGAACACCGTTATCCGTTTGTGTGTATCTGCCCAGGGTTGAGCTGTCCGTGTACAAACATAGATGCTGTGTTCGCTCATTTTATGTGTTAACGTGACTGGGCTACAGGGTGCCCAGATAGCTGGCTAACCGTTGTGTCTGGGTGTGTCTGGGAGGCTGTTTCTGGAAGAGCTTGGCATTTGAACTGGTGGATTCACAGAGCACATGGCCCTCCCCAGGGCGGGCAGGCGTCACCCAGCTCACGGAGGGCAGGACGCACACAGAGAGCGAGGAGGGAGGAGTCCACTCTGCCTGACCGCCTGAGCTGGACGTCGATCTTCTCCTGCCTTGGTACTCCTGGTTCTCAGACCTTCAGACCTGCCTGGAAGCTGCACCATCTGCTCTCTGGCCTTGAGCCTACACTGCTGGTTTCCCTGGGTCTCTGGCCTGCAGACGGTGGAACTTCCCAGCTTCCATACACCCATGAGCCAATACCTGATAATACATTTCTTTATATATATAATATATTATAATGTCTTTATATATTATATATTATTTATATATACTACACATTATACATTATATATTATAATATGTTATATATATTATTTATATATATCACACACACACAATCTTCTATTAGTTCTGTACCTTTTTCTCTTTGTTTTTTGAGTCAAACTCTCACTTTGTCACACAGGCTGGAGTGCAGTGGCAAAATCATGGCTCATTGCAGCCTCGACCCCCTGGACTTCTGCCTCAGTCTCCTGAATAGCTGGGATTACAGGTGTGCACCACCATGACCAGCTAATTTTTAAATTTTTTGTAGAGACAAGGTTTCACTATGTTGCCCAGGCTGGTCTTGAACTCCTGGGCTCAAGCAATCCTCCCACCTCAGCCTCCCAAAGTGCTGGGATTACAGGTGTGAGCCACTGTGCCCTGCCTGTTTATATATATATATACACACACACATACACACACGCACACACTCATATATAATTTCTTTATATATATTTTATATACATATATAATCTCTTGTTGGTTCCGTTGCTCTGGAGAGCCCTAAAACAGATATATATTTCTTTTTTAAAAATCTCTTTTATTTGGAAATAATTCCAGATGAACAGAAGTGCTGCACAGAGAATTCCCTTTCCTCCTTCCTCTGGCTCCCACTCCTGTGAACATCTTACACCACCATGAATATCAAGACTAAGCATCACAGTGGCATAACACTACGAACCAAGCCGCTACAGATTCCACTCAGATGTCGCCCGTTGCCACGAGAGTCCTCTTCCTGGACTTCACAGGACCGCACTTTGCTCTGAGCACATCACTTTCTTTTTTTGCTTTTGTTTTTTTCTTTTTGGAGTAGGAGTCTCGTCCTGGCACCCAGGCTGGAGTGCAACAGCCACCGCAGCCTCAACCTGTTGGGTTCAGGTGATCCTTCCACCTCAGCCTTCCAAGTAGCTGAAACCACAAGTGTGCACCATCATGTCCAGCTAAGTTTTTGATTTATGGTAGAGACGTCTTGCTAAGCTGCCCAGGCTGGTCTTGGCAATCCTCTTACCTCAGCCTCCCAAAGCGCTGGGGTTATAGGTGTGAACCACCTTGCCCGGTTAAGCACGTCACTTTCCATGGCTGCCTGACACCCTGCCCATCAGAGGCCCTGGGAAAACCACACTTGTGTTGGCCTTCAAGAAATTCTGCTTTTAAAAAAATGTGAATGCAAGGTCATCCTGATTCACAGTTTTTTGGGTTTATTTTGTTTTTTCCTTGAGTTGGAGTCTCACTCTGTCGCCCAGGCTGGAGTGCAGTGGCATGCTCACGGCCACCGCAGTCGCGACCTGCTGGGCTCAGGTGATCCGTCTCAGTGTTCCAAGTAGCTGGAACTGCAGGCACGCACTACCACGTCTGGCTAATTTTTGATTCATTGTAGAGATGAGGTGTCGCCAAGGTGCCCGGGCGGGTCTCGAACCCGCGGGCTCAGGCAATCCACTCGCCTCGGCCTCCCAAAGTGCTGGGATGACAGGATTCACAGTTTTTCACGAAGTTCTCTCTTGATTTCTGATTCTTTCCTGAGAGCACAGGCGATGGCCATTTTTAACAAGTGTTTATTTGTGTTACCGAATCTCCCTCCTCCAGGGTTGTGCCTTCATTCCAGGAGCACATCATGGTGCCCTTTGATTGGCAGGGGTGACTTTTTTTTGAGACTAGGTCTTGCTGTATCAAGCGCCCAGGCTGGAGTGCAGTGGCACAATCACAGCTCACTGCTGGCTCGACCTCCTGGGTTCAAGTGATCCTCCTGCTTCAGCCATCCAAGTAGCCGAGACTACAGGTGCACACCACCACGCCCAGCTAATTTTATTATTCATTTATTTATTTTTAGAGAAGGGGGTCTTGATATAATGCTGGTCTTGAACTCCTGGCCTCAAGCGATCCTCCTACCTTGGCTTCCCAAAATGCTGTGATTACAGGCATGAGTCACTGTGCCTGGTCACAGGCATGACCTTGGATTGAGCCTCATTGGTACATGCTACCGGGGTCCTCCTTTCAGCCTCTCAAGACAGCTCTCCACAAGGTCAGTCGTGTCAGATGTCAAACCTCTGAGTCTCGCTTTATTCCTTGGAGACATCCTCCCAGGCCTTCTTCCTCCTCCTCTCGGGCTGGCTGCTCTCCAGGCCTCCTGCCCTCTGCCACCCCGGGACTTCCCTTCGCCCCATTCCTGGGTTAGTGTCCAGCCTGGGCTTCCCCCAGAAAGCGGAGCCTGCAACCCAGTTGCATGTGGGTGGTTTATTCTGGAAGGTGATCCCAGGGAACAGGAATAAGAGGTGAAACAGGAGGGGGGAGAGGTTATCCAAGGGCGCACTGTCGAGTTGGTCACCACCGTGAGCAGCTGGGGCTCCATCCCGAGGGGGGAGGCACCCCGAATTTTCTGTTTGCAAGATCACGTGGGTCTTTGATTCCCTGACAGCCAGGGCCTGCCTCCAGGAGCTACGAGTCCCTCGCACTCCCGCGCTCAGCGTGTGTGGGAGGGCCACAGACACCTGCCCTGGGCGCTGTGAGGTCACCCGTGCCATGTGGCTGGGTGAGCAGAAGCTGTCCTGAGAGAGAGGCTGTCGGCAATGAGAGGGTTCTTTGCTTCCTGGCAAAGCTGTTTTCTAGTCGTTTCGTCAGGTTCAAAGAATGGTAAAGTGGCAGAGGGTACAGTGACGACCGCTTCTTGAGTCAACCGACTGCCAGCCGGGCAGTGTTCCGAAATGTCACCGTGATGGGGCCTAGATGCGGGTCCATTTTTTATCCCTTGTGCAGGGCGTACGGGAGCCCTTGGGGTCTGGAAACACCCATCTTTCAGTTCTGGGAAATGTCCTTAAGTTACTTAATAGTTTTTCCTTTCTGTTTTCTCTGTTCTTTCTGTTGGGAGTTCCTGTGATTTAGTTGTTGGTCTCTTGATCTGGCCCTTTAAGATACTTCTTTTCACATGCATACACTTCTCATAACGGGCAGCCAACAGACACATGAAAAAGTGCTCAGCCTCACTAATCATCAGAGAAAAGCAATTCAAAACCACACTGAGATACCACCTAACCCCAGTAAGAATGGCCATCATCAACTAAACAAAAAAACAACGAATGCTGGTGAGGGTGCGGAGAAAAAGGAACGCTTCTACACTGCTGGTGAGAATGCAAACTAGTGCAACCTCTTTGGAAGACAGTGTGGCGATGTCTGAAAGAACTAGACATTGACCTTCCATATGACCCAGCAATCCCCCATCTAGGAATATACCCGGAGGAACTCAAATCATTCTACAAAAAAGATACCTGCATACGCAGGTCTATTGCAGCACTATTCACATAGCAAAAACACGGAACTAACCATGCCATGCTGCCCATTGAAACTGGACTGGATAAAAAAAAAATGTGGTACGTATACACAATGGAATATTACACAGCCATAAAGGACAAACATATGGACTTCGCAGCAACGTGGATGGATTTAGAGACTCTCATACTCAGTGATCTATCATAGAAACAAAGAACTGAGTACATGTTTTCATTCATAAGCAGACCCTGAACATTTACTGTAATACTATAAGAAAGGGATTGGCAGTAGTGGTATACCGACAGGGTGTGTGAAGGGGGACCTGATCTCAAACCAGGCAAAGTGGGAACCAAAGGGAGGCACAAACTTGACCCGTACAATGACCACTCGTATACCTCATCCTGAATTATACCCCACATCCTTAAAATAAAAAAAATTAAAAATACATAAAAATACTTCTTTTCCATGGTCTGTGTCTCTGCTCTGTTTTCCAGAAGATTTGCCTTGATTTTAATACAAATTTCTTCCTCGAGTTTATGCTCCAAAAGCTCTTTCTTGTTCTATGTTTCTTTTATACATATGATGTATCATAGACACTATGACTATATAATAGACTTATGTACACTCATGATATGTACACACATATGGGTATATCAACCTGTTCTTGTTTCATGAATGTAATTTCTTGCCTTATAGCTTTGAGAATGTTCCAGTGATAATTATTTAAAATTTTTTTTTCTTTCTGTGCAGTTTCTGTTTCTTTCAAAACCTGTCTTCCACTTGAGATACTTTCCTCAGACGTCTGGCAATTCTTGGTTGGCTGGCAACCTCTGAGCCCTCGAGAAAGAATGGAAAGCATCATATAATAATATAAACTGTGGAATATAATGTATAAAAATAACACGTGTGTCAACATGGAAATGCTTGTCCGGGTCTGTAGCACAAGGCAAATGAGGTAGTCAGAGGCTTGTCCCCTGCGTAGAATCATCACCAACGCGACATCCACGGATGCAGATTCGTTAGCTGTCTTGGGTGAAACCAGCTTTGGCAGCAGAAGGCATGTTATGATGAAACGACAGGACTGGTTGCGAAATGAACAGCACCGGTGACACAGATTATAGGAATCAAGAGAAAAAAAAAATCACTCGACTCACTCTCGAGAAAATCCTCTCAGGGACACAGTTTTCCAAATGGTGAACAACTCTTGGTAAAGTTCTGAACAACGATCACCAGAAGAACCGTCTTCTTTCAACGTACCCAGTTGAATTTCCGGAACGTTCTGTGTACCGTGCAGCTGTGCAGATATACATTGTGCTTATTTGCAGAATGAAGTGACTCTCTAGGCTGAGATCATCGTAAGCAGGTTTTTTTCACCGACCCAAACGTGCAGTCCTGTGGAACGCCTGACACTCCTTTGGGGTGCACAACCGTCTCAGCTTTATGGGACGCCTAACATTCCTGGCCCTGGATTGCTAAATGCCTGTGGTGTTTTCAATTCTTTCCGACCATAAAAAATGCTCTCACAACATTTCCAAATTGCCCCTGAGAATTTAGTTATCCTCTCTAGTAGATCACAGGGAAGCCTGCCTCTCAGTGTCCTGTCTGGCATGGGCAAAGTTCTAATTGGGTGTTGCTGATGTGAATCTTCTTAGGTATCAAAGAAAAAGACAACATCCCTGGGGGGAGGAAGCCATGATTAGATTGACTCCATGGATAGACCACATCACCACAGGGCTGAGAAACCCGTGTGGACCACATGATTGTTACTGAATGCTTCCTGAGTGCAAAATAAACTACTGCCTTTGCCAAAACCTCTTTGACCCATATCTTAAGGGTCCTGAATCTTTCACTTGCTGACTTATAAAACAAGACTTATTTGGGACCCTGGCAGAGGGATCCTTAGCCAAAATTGCTCCCCCAACAATGACATTATTTGAATGTCTCAACGGTGTAAACAGGCAGCCCTTTGCGGAACTGTGCTCTGGGAGAGACACTATCGAGCTATATTTGAGGAGTATTTCAGTGTTCCCTTGTACGAAAATACAATGAAATAAAAATGTGGTCTGGGATTCACTTCAAAATAGTCAGGGGTGTGGGGAGGCATGGGCGGGTGGGGGCCCATGGATTGATCATTGTTAAAACTGGGTACTGAGTAACGGTGGCTTATTCAACTTTTCCATATGTTTAAAACTGTTTATAATAAAAGCATCTTTTTTTTTTTTTTTGGCCAGGCACAATGGCTCATGGCTGTAATTGCAGCAATTTGGGAGGCTGAGGCCGAAGTAGTCAGAGGCTTGGATTGTTTAGCTCAGGAGTTCCCATTTCTATCACACACACGCACACGCACACACACACACACACACACACACAAATCAAAAAAATCAGCTGGGTGTGGTGATGTGTGCCTGTAGTCCCAGCTACTTAGGAGGCTGAGGTGGAAGGCTCACCTAAGCCCAGGAGGTCAAGGCTGTAGTGAGCCATGATCTTTCTACTGCACTCCAGCCTGGGTGACAGATGAGACCTTGACTCAAAAAAAATTTTAAAAAGCATCTTTAAAAATGTGCCATTCTGGGTTGGCTTCCTGTGTCTGCTAGTTGGCATGGTAGAGGTGAGCATATTCGATCTGATTTCGATGCTAAGAAATGACAGAAACTTCGGGAATCACCTCCAACTCCTTGTGGTACCATAACCGTTTGAGTCGGTGCCTTTGAGAGCTGAATTAAGCCACCCATGAAGCAGACAGGACCCTTCCTCCGACACCGGCCAGCTGCAGACTTCTCCAAGGCAGGCTTTGCCATTTGTTGTAAGAACCTGCCATCTCTAAAAAGGAAGTCCCAGCGATCACTTTGCCAGCAAGTTCCTCATAATTTACCTCAAAAAGAAACAGAATCAAACTTGAAATAGGTCTTTTTTTTTTTTTTTCTTTTTTTGAGTTGGAGTCTCACTCTGTCTCCCAGAATGGAGTGCAGTGGCCGCTCCCGGCCACCGCAGCCTCGACCTGCTGGACTCCGGCTATCCTTCTGCCTCAGCCTTTCAAGTAGCTACCACGCCCGACTAGTTTTTGATTTATTGTAGAGATGAGGTCTCGCCAAGTTGCCCAGGCGGGTCTCGAACCCACGGGCTCAGGCAATCCACTCGCCTCAGCCTCCCAAAGCGCGGGATTACAGGCTGAGCCACCGAGCCCGGCTGAAATAGGTCTTTAAAGGAGCAAAGAGGCGTGATGCCAGTGCAGAGCCACTTGTTAGAGCACGGCGTGTGTCTGAGCCCTCGGTGCGTGCCCAGGGCAGCTGTCGGCCCCAGGAGCCCTGAGTGGGATTATCCCAGCCTTTGCTGTTGCCAAGATGGATGGTGTCTCAGTGAAACCTCTTCTCCTCACAGTGACCAGGCACAATATTGAGTAAAATAATGGCCAGGAAGAATACCTCTAGGCCCCTAATGAGAAGCTGTTGGCAGAAAAATTGCTCTAACATTCATCAAAAAGCCAATAAATGCCAAATAAGGAGCCAGAGAAGCAGCAGATCATCCATTCCTTCTCTGGAGGCCTCTGGGGGGAGCTTGGGACAACACATCTGCCCTGTCTTCTCCCCAAATGTTGCTGGGGAAGCTTCTGGAAGGCCTAGAACATGCAGGGGTGGCTTTCCTGCAGAGATGAGGGGAGCGACAGGGAGGCCGCTCAGCTCTTGGTCAGAGCAGGCCGTGTTTGGAACCAGCCGGGCCAGGCCCATGTCCTTCCTGTCATTTTGTCTGTGCGGTGTTCCCATTTGTAGGTTGACTGAGAGCTGAGATCCCCTCCGGCCTAAATGCCAAAGCTTCCTGGGGATGAGGCTGTTTGAGCACGAATGAGTCAAGACGGATTCTTCTGAATTCCTGTGATCCTGGGCTGTTCCTAGCCGCCACCTGCCGCTGCTTCCTGGTAGCATGCCTTCGGCTGCAAAGGCTTGCCTCACTTGCTCGCTGGGAGAGGAATGTTTGCTGAGTGACTATGAATACGAACCAGCTTCTCCACGTAGTTTGGGACCCCTGTCCATGGCAGACACGGAATCGGCGGCTTGTGTGAAGGTGGCTCATTTGGAAAGTGACCCCGGGTCGCCCACGCTGGGGAGTGGGGCCAGGGAAGGCAGGGAAGGAGAAAAGTCAGTCAAGTCTGGATTAACCAACAGGTCCCGGTTGTGGGTGACCAGGCTCCGTCCTGCTGCGGGGCTGAGAAAACACCGGCACATCTCAGAGTCGTTCTCTCAGGGCACCAGAGGCAGGCACTCGCACACAGACTCTTCTGCTACCGGAGGGTGTCCCTGCAGGCCTCACCTCTCCCTTCCTTCTGGGGTGGCCTGATCTGGGCTGAGCAAGCAGCCCTGGGGAGCCACAAAACCCACTCAGAGAAGCAGAAAGACAAAAGGGAAGAGATGCCACCAGTGGAAACTGCCCACGGTGGCTGCAGGTGAACTTGGAGGGCCCAGGGGCTGTGAGCAGATCAGCAACATTTGTGACATGCGTGTTACTTCATTTCGCTTCCTTTAACCCTCACGACCATGTAGGAATTAGGTATTGTCATCATCTATGGTATCATTAAAAGAAGCAGACTCACGGGTCAATCACGTGCACCCCGTCACACAGTCGTAAGGCTCTGGGGGTCACCCCACCGTCTGACTCTTGTCCTGGGACAACAATTTTGTGTTTGAATTTTAACATGGTCATGATTTACCTTGTCTAGACTATTTTCCTGGATGGTGGGAATTGTCTTTTTTTCTTTGAGTTGAGGTATCACTCTATTGCCCAGGTTGGAGTACAATGGCACGATCCCGGCTCACCGCAATCTTGACCTCCTGGGCTCATGTGATCCTTTTGCCTCAGCCTCCCGAGGAGCTGGGACTACAGGTACGCACCACCATGCCTGGCTAATTTTTACATTTTTTTGTGGAGCCGAGGTCTCACTGTGTTGCCCAGGCCGGGCTCAAGCAATCCTCCCACCTCAGCCTCCAAAAGTGTTGGGATGACAGGCGTGAGACCCCACACCAGCTGGAATTGTCTTGCACCAAAACAAACAGCTCATTCCACAGTGCCTGACATAGTGCTTTGCAACGAGGCAGGCACTCAATAAATACATGATCTGATGTTTTAACAATCGCCTCTGGACCGGACATGGTGGTTCAATTTTTATTTTAAAAAATATTTCCCTCTGTACCACTTAAAGCCCCCGTGTGCACTAGACCTGGGAGACCCCTTGACTCGAAAACATTGGTGTGTCCTCAGATGATACCCATTTTTCAACTTCAATCTGGGAATTGTTGACTTTTAGTTGTTATTTAATTAATCCAAGAGTCTTCTTGATCTTTTTCTTCCTTAGCCATTCTGGAGCTTTGACATCACCAAAAATACTTCTAAAAATAGTGTGGTTGTTAGAAATAGTATGTATTTTATTTTATAAAAATGCAAACATTTGAGCAGTATAAAGAACATAAAATGCCAGGCTGGGCATGGTGGCTCATGTCTGCACTCTGGGAGGCTGAGACGGGAGAATTACTTGAGTCCAGGAGTTCAAAATCAGCCTAG
>CAUYQG010039217.1:0-31590 GCA_963574415.1 Tarsius wallacei | reverse complement strand
ACATCTGTTGATGTATTTAATTGCATTTATGGTCTTATGAATGTTGAACCAGCCCTGCATCCTGGGAATGAATCCTACTTGGTCATGGTGATGCTTTTTGAGATGTGTTTTGGGATCCGGTTTGCTAGAATCTTGTTGAGGATTTTTGCATCTATGTTCATCAGGGATATTGGCCTGTAGTTCTCCTTTTTTGTTGGATCTTTACCTGGTTTGGGTATTGGCATGATGTTAGCGTCATACAATAATTTGGGAGATAGTTTCATCTTTCTCACTTTTCTGGAATATTTCAATAGGATAGGTATCAGCTCCTCCTTGCATATTTTGTAGAATTCCACTGGAAAGCTGTCTTGTCCAGGGCTTTTTTTTTTTTGTAGGTAGATTTCTTATGACAGAGTCAATTTCCTGGGTTGTTATTGGTCTATTTAGTGTCTCAATGTCTTCTTGTTTCAACCTTGGGAAAGTGTGTGATGTCAGATAGCCTTCCATTTCATTTAGGTATCAAGTTTGTTTCCACACAGGTGTGCATAGTAATCTCTGTTAATATTTTGTATTTCTTCAGGGTCAGTTGCGATTTGATCATTTGCATTTCTGATTGTGTTTATTTGGATGTTTTCTCTCTTTTTCTTGGTCAATCTAGCTATGAGGAGGTCCATAAATATTTTTAATGCTTTTAAAGAACCAGCTTTTTGTTTTGTTGATTTTTTTCTGTGATATTTTTGTCTTCTGTGTCCCATATTTGGGCTTTTATTTTGATGATCTGGATTCTTCTTCCAAAGTTAGGGTTTTGGTGGTCTTGTCTTTCCGGCGCCCTTAGGTGATTTGTTAGGTTGTTAACGTGTGATCTTTCCATTTTCTTAATGTGCGTTTATAATGATATAAATTCCCCTCTTAGAACTGTTTTCATGACATCGCTGAGGTTTTGGTAAAATATTTCTTCATTTTCATTTGTATGCAATAATCTTTTAATTTCTGTTTTGATTTCTGTGTTGACCCAAGAGTCATTCAGCATCATGCTGTTTAGTGTACATGTCTTTGTGGGTTTGGGGGGAACTTTGTTGGTATTGATATTTATTTTTATTCCACTGTGGTCTGAGAAGGTTCATGGAAGTATTCTAATCTTATGAAATTTGTGTATGCTTGATTTATGGCTTAGGCAGTGATCAGTTTTAGAGTATGTTCTATGTGGTGATGAGTAGAATGTATATCTTGTGGTTGTTGGGTGGAGTTTTCTGTGACATGTAAGTCTATTTGGTCAAACATCAAGTTGAGCCTCCGGATCTCTTTGTTAGATGATCTATCTAGGGTTGTTAGTGGGGTATTTAAGTCCCCAACTATGGTGGTGTTAGAGTCAATATCTTTTTTTAGTTTACTTAGTAGTTGTTTTATAAATGCTGGTGCTCCTGTGTTGGGTGCATATATGTTTAGGATGGATATTTATTGTTGATGGGTTGAACATTTTATCATTATTTGTTATCCTTCTGTATCTTTTAAAATTTTTGATAGCTTGATGTTTGTTTTGTCTGATATTAAGACCATGACTCCTGCCTTATTTTGTGATCCATTTTCCTGGAAATTAGTTTTCCATCCTCTAACTTTGAGCCTGTGTGCATCCCTTGTGGTGAGATAAGTTTCCTGGATGCAACAAATTATCGGGCCATACTTTTTTAAAAATTCAGTTTGCCATTCTATTCTTTTCAGTGGTGCATTTAGTCCATTGATTTTCAGGCTGATTAGTAAAATATATGTGTTTATCCTTGTCATCAGGTTCTTATAAAGTTTTTTCTCTGTTTTATTTTAACTTTTGGGTTGATGTATGTGTATGTTTTCAAGTTTGCAGTTGCAATGTACTCTCTTGATTCTGTGTTCTCCTGCTCTCTTGAGAAGTGCGTGGTCATTCTTTTCCTTCTTTCTTCTGTGTTTAATACTTTTTTAAGTGTCTCCTGGAGGGCTGGTCTGGGAGCTGCACAATCTCTTAGCGATTGGATGTCTGGGAAGAATTTTAATTCTCCATCACTGATGAAGCTGAGCTTGGCTGGGTAGGAAATTAATGGTTCAAATTGTTTTATCTTTGAGGAATTTGAAAATTGGACTCCAATCCCTTTTTGCTTGAAGAGTTTCTGCCAATAGGTCTGCTGCTATTCTGATTGGTCTTATCTGGTAGATAGTCTGACTTTTCTCTCTTGCTGACTTCAGGATTTTTTCTTTTGGACTTACTTTGTATAGGTGAATTACTATGTGTCAAGGGGTTGGTCTTCTCATTTGGTATCTTGTGGGAGTTCTCTGTATCTCTTGCATTTGGATGGTCACATCTCTGGTGATGTGGGGTAAGTTTTCTTGGATAATCTCCTGGAATACTTGCTCCAATGTGTTCTCCATTTCTCTTCTTCTGCGATATCAATCCAGCATAGGTTCAGCCTCTTGATATAATCATACATCTCTTAGAGGCTTTGTTCTTTCTTTCTGAGTTTTCTTTCCATTTTTTTTTTATAGATCAAGGTTAATTCCATGTTTTGGTCAAGCTTTGAGATTCCTTTTCCTGCTTGATTAATTCTGCTTTCCATGATTGTCATCTTGTAATTTATTTCCTGGATGAAGTTATTTTATGTCAAATATGTCTATTACAAATTCTTTCAGTGTTTCATCTTGTGTTTCTTGTGTCTTATTCACTCTTTCCATCCATTTCCTAATCCCTGTTGTATTCTGGGGGCCAGTTGTTGGTGACTTCCATTGTTTGTGTTTTGGGGTCTGATTTTTCAGGTGTTGTTTCTTTGGTACACTGGGAATTACCTGTGATCTTCCACTGATTTTTTTTCTCCTCATTTGTGACAGATCTCTTTCTTTTCTCTTTAGTTCCATTATTCAGTGGCAGTGGGAGGGGCTATGACATCTGATGTTTGCTCAGCCCTTTATTTTTCCCTGATCAGGGCTCTGAATTTACTCTATTTTGAAACAGGGCTAGGGGTGGGAAGTTTTGCTGTCTCTTGTAGTTTTGAAAGTCAAATAAGGTGGAGGATGGGGAGCTAGGATTCAGAAACTACCTACAAATTACAGTGTTCACTGACTGAGTATGGGTTCCATGAGTCCCATTCCCCACTACCACTCTATATGATGATGCAAAGAGTATGTGTATGTGCCCCTGAGTCCAAGATAAAGTAACAGCAATGAGGAGAACAGAACAAAGTAGAATGAAATAGGAAGGACAAAAAAGTAATAAAATAGCAAAACAAAACAAAACAGAAAAACAAAAACAGAAACCAAAGCAAAAAACAATAAAACGCACCCACCATGCTCAAAGTGGTTGCCATTAGTGTCTTATTACAGCAAAAACCCAACAATAACAACAAAAAAAACTATCCCATCCCCCCACACACATACAAACAAACAAAAACCAAAACAAATAGGAAAAACACAAAACAACCCCCAAAACAACAACAACAAAAAAAAAACAGGAAAATCAAATAAATCCTCACACATATATTCACTCACACATTAAACTAAAAAAAAAAAAGAAATGAATGAAAACAAACAAAAAGAAATTGAAAGATGAACACAATCATTTGTGTATACACATAAACAGAAAACAAAAAATTAAAGAAGAAAGAAAAAGAGGAAGAAGGAGAGATACAAATCCAACCCTCACATACACATTCAAACTAACTGGGTGTGGTGGCATGTGTCTGTAGTTCCAGCTACTTGGAAGGCTGAGATGGAAGGATCGCCTAAGAAAAACACCAGCAAAAAACCATTCTGGGCACTAAGCATCGTCTTCTGTAATTGTTCCTCTCAGCTGCTCACAGATAAGCTCCTCTGCTGTCTCCTGCAAAGCTGCGGCCTCATTCACAATCTTCCCAGTGTCTGGCCCAGGAAAGGAGGAGGAGGTAGTGAGGGCGAGTGGGACTTCAGTCTTGTATGGTCAAGGGGATGCCCTCCCACTCTTGTATGGTCAGGGGGATCCCCTCCAATGTGGAGATTTGGGATTGTCTCCTCCCCGATACTGGTTGGGGGGATGCCCCAGCCAGGATGATCCTGGAATAGAGTCTGCCTATTGTGGCTGATGTCCAGGCTCTGCCTGGGTTCATCCCCCTCAGTCATGCCCCAGCCATGTGGGTCTGACGTTCAGAGAATTGTTGGGGAGGAGGTGGTTGGGTCAGCCCTGGACTCACTGCTGATGTCTTCGGGGTGTCTTCCTCATCCTTTTCTGGTTGTACCCTTTGTCCTACAGCTGAATCCTGGTAGGGGGTCAGGAGTCTGAGATTCAACACTCATCCTGTTCTTCCAAAGTCTGTGCTTTCTGGATATTCCCTCTGAGGCATGATCAGCCCTTGAGTAGTTAACCCACTGGCCATGGAGATCTGGTCTGTTGCTCTGTGGTGAGCAGGCTGAAGCATTCCCTGCCCAGTTTCAAGATGGTATCGGGGTGCCTGTTTTGTCTTCTCCAGTGGGGCTCTGCTTCTGACTCCCTTATTGTGCTCGCTCTGTAGCCCTTGCTCCCAGTGTCCAGCCAGGCACTGCAGCAGTGAGGCAGAGCCTGGAGCAGGCAGTCACTCCCAGCAGCTTCTTCCTTTGCTGATTTTTATTTTTTTATTTTTTTTTGAGTTGGAGTCTCACTCTGTTGCCCAGACAGCAGCCTCGACATGCTGGGCTCCGGCGATCCTTCCGCCTCAGCCTTCCGAGTAGCTGGAACTACAGGCGCATGCTAGCATGCCTGGCTGGTTTTTGATTTATCGTAGAGATGAGGTCTCGCCAAGTTGCCCAGGCAGGTCTCGAACCCGCGGGCTCAGGCAATCCACTCACCTCAGCCTCCCAAAGCGCGGGGTTACAGGCTGAGCCACCGAGCCTGGCTCCTTTGCTGATTTTTAAAAAAATGGTGCTTGGCTTCTGTGTCCTGGGAAGTGCTAGGGACCAAGCAGAACAGCTGCTGCACCAGTTGCTTCACCAGGAAATCCCTGGCCACTTGCGCCTGAGTCCCCGCGTAGTCAGGCACTCACACGCCCACCTACTCACAGACACATATGCAAAGTTGTCCATACACTTACTCCCTCACACAGGGACTCGCATATTACGATTGGCTCAGCCACCTTTTTCCCTGAGCCTCCCCCTATGCTATTTTAAAAGAGGTCTTAAACATCATATTATGTTATCCATAATATTTCTGCTTGCATTTCTAAAAGATAAGGACTCAAAAATATAAAATCACAGTGGCATTATCACATTTAAGAGTAATTAATTGTAGTTTCTTAGTATCATCAAATATCCAGTTCATGTTTAACTTTCCAGTTGTCTCCTGAAAGTTATAAAAGTGTATTTGTGTGTATTTTTTAACAAATTATTTGAATTAAGATCCAAATAATTTCCATGTTACAATTGGTTGCTATGTCTGTCAAATGAATCTCAACTTATAGATTCTTTCTCTTTCTTCCATTGCAATTTGTTTATTAAGTAAATAGGACCATTTATCCAGAGTCTGGATTTTGCAGATTGCATTCCACGCGACTCTGTCCTCTGAGTTTCCTATAAATTGATAGTTATATCCAGGGGCTTTATCAGTAAATCTGACAGTTAATTGGCGGAGGAGAGGCTTGTGGGTGATTTCAGGTTCTTCAAGAGGGAGGCCTATTTTCTTTTTGTGATGTTTGCAAATGCTTTTATTAGCAACCTAGGTCCTAGGTTAATTCATTAGCGATTGAAAAATTGTGGTAGTTCAATTCTTGCAACTTTGATCCATATATTAGCTAGAAACTTCCATTAAGACAAATATTTCACTTACAACTTTTCTTCTAAGTGGTAAGTGTAGGAACATTAGAATAAATGCTGGATTTTTCCTTATATTTACTAATTTTCAAAATAATGAGTTAAGCATCCTTTAACTGTGCTTAGTTAGTGTGTTATTTATTTTGGGGGATCATTATAGTCTCATATGAGTATACCATGCATACATAAAATAATGCATGTATGCATACATGAAACATGCATCCTTGATTAAATGCAAATCCATTGCAATTATTTTCCTTATTGATGTTCAAATTATCCCCACTTTGACCCGTGAAAGCTTAATCAGCTTGGTTCCTGAATTCTTTTACAAGACACTTACTGTTTTTTATACAGTCTTTCTCATGTGGTAGAATTCCAGCCTCATCTGCACATTTCCTCTTCCACATCTGCAAACAGTCATTGCTACAAGAAGCTCTGGTTCTTTCTAGTGGGAAAAAAATGTTTGAACACCACCATTTAGTCTGTAGGTATCATCATGGCTACTAGGATGGTATAGGATACTAGGGAAATATAAATATGTTTTTAAAGATTAAAACATCATGAGTTTGCATTGATACTTCCAATTCAAATTCAAAACTTGAGGTTTTTACTTATCCTACTTGGATATTGCATCTTTATCTTCGTTCTCCAATACAGCAATCCTGTTCTCAATAGAACTGGGAATTATAGAATTAGAATATCACATAAATATTCATCTCTCTTATCCCTTAATGTACTTACAACAGTCTGTAAATAATAATACTAATGCTACTACCAACAGTATAATGACAGAAGGAGTAGATAACTTTTTTCTGGTAATTGTCTTTGTCCTCAGCATACTGTATTATTAGAGTACACCCTTCAGGAATGTGTAGACAAATTATTGCGCTTTAAAGTCACACAGGTAGTTATTTCCTCTGTGTGTGACTATGCTCTATCTATCTATCTATCTATCTATCTATCTATCTATCTATCTATCTGTTGTTTATCTTCTCTCTCTCTCTTTCTCTCTCTCTCTCTCCCTCCCTCCTATCCTATCTATCTATCTATCTATCTATCTATCTATCTATCTATCTATCTTTCTATCTATCTGTTGTTTATCCTCTCTCTCTCTCTCTCTCTCTCTCTCTCTCTCTCTCCCTCCCTCCCTCCTATCCTATCTATCTATCTATCTATCTATCTATCTATCTATCTATCTAGGACCATTTACTTTATTTTTTAATTTGTTGGCATCACATTAAAAATATCTAAGTTTGGTTGGGCACAGTGGCTCGACCTGTAATTCCAGCACTTTGGAAGGCTGAGGTGAGAGGATTGCCTAGGGGTTTGAGACCAGCCTAGGCAATTTGGTGAGACCTCGTCTCTACAATAACTCGCGCGCACACACATACACACACACACAAACTAACTGGGTGTGGTGGCGTGCATCTGTAGTTCCAGCTACTTGGAAGGCTGAGGCGGAAGGATCGCCTAAGCCCAGCAGGTTGTGGCGCGATGGCCGTGAGCATGTCACTGCACTCCAGCCCGGGTGACAAGAGTGAGACTCCAACTCAAACATCAACAACAACAACAACAACAAAACCCCCTAAGTCTTATAAATATGTATAGCACTGGCATAGTTTCAAAGTCAAATATCTAGAATGAAGTAAGTGAAAACAAAGCGACTTCTTTCCCTAGTCCATCCACTCCCTTCCTTTTCCTTCTCTACCTTATAGGTAACTTTTAAAAAAACGAGGTTTATTGTTTTATTGTTTGTTTCACACTGCAATCAGATAATTTAATAGAGTCTTATATCTACCTGTCTTAGATGGCAGCATGCCACAACTTTTCTCCATCTCGCTCTTTTAATTTCACAGTTTAGTCTCAAAATCATGCTACGGTACTATAGAGAGAGACTTCTTGTCCCTTTGTGGAACTGCAGAGTATGGGGATGCACTGTATGTTATTCTGTCAGACTCCTAACGGACACCTGGGTTGTTTCCTGCATTTTGCTACTATGAAAAGAAAAGAAAAGAAAAGAAAAAGAAAAAAAAAAAAGAAAAGAAAAAAAGAGATACAAATCACAGTGGAACTGTGCATGAAAAGATTCATGATGTAAAATCTGGTGCATATACCCCTTATGTGGTATACGTGTATCTTTGTGAATAGCTTTCTAGGGATGGAACTGTTATGTATAAACATGTAAAATGGTAGATGCATCTATAATTTTGCTATAGGTTGCAAAATTCTCCCCTGTTTTCCATTCCCACTAGCAATGTAGCGACTGTTTCCTTACAACTTGTACATAGAATATGTTTTCAAACTTTTGGCTTTTGACAAATAAGTAGGTAAGAAAAGTTAGCTCCGTGTAGCTTTGGCATGCATTTCTTTTGTCGTGGTTAAAAGCCATTTGCATTTCTCTTTCTGTGAACTTCCTTTTTGTTTATCTAGTCAGTTTTGAAAATTGGATTGCTAGTGTTTTACTTCCCTATATTTACAAGCTCTTCATGTATTTGAGATTTTAAAACTTTATGATACAAATTAAAAATATTTTCCTCCACTGTGATTTGTATCTCTTTTTTTCTTTTCTGTTTTTAGACGTGCCTTTAATTCTAGCTACTTGGACAGCTGAGGTGTATTTGTATCTTAGTTTACCTCTCTGTAATCTTTTGCTGTGCAAATGTTTTAATTTTTACTTCATTAAATGTATCTGTTTAATTTTCTTATTTTTCAGAACTTGAGTCATAGTTTTAAAATTTTCTTTTGCTTTCAGGTTGTAAAGGAATTCACTTCTAATACTACAGGTTTAAAGTTTTACATTTGAATATCTTACCTATTTGGAATTTGTTCTGGAATGTGATGTGAGAGAAGGATCCAGGGATCCAGTTTTATTCTGTTTATCTGGCTATCCAGGTAGTCTAACACAGCTGACTGAATAGGCTTTCTTTTACCCAATAATGTGATGCACTACTTCTATTTGTGCCTGTAATTGGGCTCACTTCTACATTTTCTAATGTTCCATTGGTCTGTGATAATTTGTGTACTGATATTTCACTGTTTTACGTCTAGAAGATTCACAGTATGCTTCAATTTTGGCAGAGCTAACACTCTGCTCTCCCTCCTGCATGTTCTTCTTTATTCATTGCATTATTGACTTTTCTTGCTTATTTGTTTCTCCAAATCACCTGATTAACCAACTCATAAAGTCTGGCTTTAGACTAAGATACAAATACGCCTCAGCCTTCCAAGTAGCTGGAATTACAGGCACGTCCAAAAAATGAAAAGAAAAATCTGATAGTATTTTTGTTGGACTTTAGGACTTTATAAATTAATATGCATCAAATGGACATCTCTATTGAAGCATAAGAAAAAAATTACAGCAATATAGTTTTTAAAAATTAGAGAAAATATATAATCATGAAATATTCATTTTAACTAGTGTTAACAGTCCAGTTTAACATCTTAGTATTAAGACTTCTTAAATGCAGGATATATACTCGTATAAGAGATATGGTTTGGCTTGTAGCATAATTTCACTTGTATAATAAAAGATTTAAAATAAGGTTTTTCTATATTTGGTTGCATTCATAATTTTAGGTTGATGTGGTCCACTCAATACAAATGTAAATGCTGGTAATACTTATTTCAATTTACTGTCTAAATCATGTTTCATGGTTTTATGACAGAGTAGAAGTCTGGGCACAGCTTTACAAAAAGAAATTTGCTTTCTTGCTATCTGTGGCCTTAGTAAGACAATTAGCTATAATAGAAGTTAAAATACAATGAGTCTACCTGACTTTTTGATGTTGCTTGTGAATATTAGCTCATCAAGGTCAAAGATTCATATTTCAGAACTTACTCATCACATTGGAGTTGTGTGGATATACTATATCTTCTGTCCATGTCTAATTCTAGTGCCACATATAAATCTAGCATATTTCATATTTATAATATTATTTTTTCATTCACACATCATTACGCATGCTATCCTTAAAGGCCTACTTAATGTATCAGAATAAAACTCCTGTCCTCAATGTCTAGAATAAAATATATATATCAAAGCTGACCCTCAATGCAATAAATAACAATAGAAAATGTTCCTATAGTATTTACAATTTGCAAGATTCTTCCCAAGTTCTTGTTATATATGAACTCATATAATCCTCACAATAATCTGAAGATGAATCCTAGAAATGAGGAAGCGGGAGCCCAAGTCACACACTTAGTAACTGAGATTTGAACTTGGCAGTGTAGCCCAAGAGTCTTTTTATGATCACTGCCCTGCCCTGAGTCTGTGTGCTCGAGCCGATTCTGTTCATTCAATAAGCACACATGGATCATTTCTCGTGTTGTTGGCACAGTGCAAGGCCCTGGGAGACATAATATACAGCAATATAGTTTTAAGCTATATTGCTCCAAAAAGACAAATATGAGAGACAAATGTGATCACTTTCCTTGTGGATAGAAAATGAAAAGAACAGCAAGAGATAAGGCTGAGGGGGTGGGAAGATCCTGGTTTTGAATGTGCTTATAAGCTATGTGAGGGAGATCAGATTTTATTCTCCTGGCAAGGAGAGTCCACTGAAGGATTACAGTGGGGAAATGACACAAACAAATTTGTATTTTAGGAACACATTTTGACTCCATTGTGGAGAATAGATTGGAAAAAAAGCAAGACTGCTGGCAGAGATACTAGTTGGAAGAGATGATGATAGTCAACATGAAAGATGTTGACAGAGGACTAGAATAAATGGACACATTTAAGATACTGAGAAGAAAGCGTCCAAAGGACTTGCTTAGACATTGGGAATAAGGGAGAAAATGCAGTCTTGGGTTTCTGACTTAGGAACTTGAAGAGTGTTAGCATCCTCTATGATGAGGTGATGTAGGAGGATTAGTCAGTTAAAGACAGAAGATAATGAGTTTTGGCTGTGCTGAATTTCATGTAACACAGAAGTGGAAATGCTCATTATACTGTAGAAAGAATGGGTCTGAGGCTCAGGCAAAAGGGTTGGGTTGAAGATGTAGATTTGTAAGTCTTCAGGATATAGAAAGTAATGGAAGTCGAGTTCTAAAACCAATTTAATTACTCAGGGAAAGTTTCTAGAATGACACAATAAAGAGGCTTTTGAAAGAGTTCAATTCAACAATAGCAAGGAAAAGATGAGAAGATAATGGAAAGTCAGAGAAGTTACCCAAGTAGGAGAATTCAGAAGGGAAGAAACATAGGAAGATGGAAACATCAAGAAAGTCAGGGGAAGGGAAAGTTGACAAACAATGAATGATGTCAGACTGGTGGTAGGTCAAGGTCTTGCTTGGTAGATATGGGGTTCAACTCACTCTGTCTCTCCTTTTCTCCCTCTCCCTCTGCCTGTCTTTTCTCTCTTTCCATATATATATATAAGTTTGCATATATATAGTACTACATTATATATATATATATATATATATATATATATATGATATGACAACATAGAGAAAATTGATGACATTGGAAAAAATAGTCTCAGAAGCCTGTTGGAGTAGAAATTAGAGTAGAGCGGGGTCAGAAATAACTAGGGAGAGGGAAAATAGAAACAGTGAAGCTATTCCATTTAATAGCAAGAGGGAGAAAGTGATACGGTAAAGAGCTTTCTTTTTTTTAAGATAAAGGAATTTAAATGTCATTTGAAGCAGGAAAAAGGAAAGTGGGAGAAAGAAGAGAGTGAGGATAACTAGCAATGGGACAAGAACACGAGAATTTAATTTTCTACAGAAAAGAGATCGGATTGAATAAATGAAAATGAAAATCATTCTTTATAAAAAGCCTCTCACCATGCTAAATCCATTTACAGTCATTATTTCACTCAGTCTTCTGGCAATTCTATGAAGGAGGAATTATTACTATTTTACACATGAGGAAGTAGGTTCAGCGAGATCATGTAATGCGCCCATGGTCACACAGATAGTCGATATCAAAGCTGGGGTTCTAAAGTCTGTCCTCTTTCCTCTATACCATGTTGTCATCTTTAGGAATGAGTGGGAATTCACCAAACAGAGAAGACAGGAAGATGAGCATTCCAGAAAGATCTTCTATGGTTAGAGCAGCAGAGAAAATGATGGGAGAGAGTGGGAGGTGATGCAAATGTAAACTAAGACCGGGGAAGGATCCTATCTGCCATTCTAAGGAATCAGCAATAAGAAATCACCTTCCAGGTTTTAAGTTGAGGAGGAGTATGATCAGACCTAGGTTTAAAAATAGAAAGCTACTAGAGAAGGGGAGTCTGGAGGAAGGGAGACCAGGGAGGAAGCCATCATAGTGTAAAAAAGAGATGGCAGCTATCTTGGTAAGAGCAGTGGCAGGGGATGGGGGACAGGAAACAAATTCAAAAGGCTTTCCCAGTGCATGATGAGACTATGTGACTGAGTGCCTGGGAAAAGGCAAAGATGATTCAGAGACTCCAAAGATGAATCTGAGAAGTGAAGAGATCATTGAATGATGTCTTTAAATTGCTCTGATAAGATGATTTTCCATCTAGAATTCTATATCCAGTCATTCCATGAATCAAGTGAAAAAAGTTAGATGTTTAAAACTCAAAAAGTTTTCTTGGAGCTACTCAAGAATGTACTCCAAGAAAACAAGAAAGTAAGCCAATACAGAAGAGGACACGGGGCATGCAACACAGGAAGTGAAAAGAATCTCCAGGAAGATGGTGAAGGAAGATCCGAAGAGAAGCCTAGAGAACCAGTAGTCTCAACTGCGACGGAAAACAAAGCATTCCAGGGAAAGTCTCCAAGTGGCTGAAAATGATAGAACTCCT
This sequence comes from Tarsius wallacei, assembly GCA_963574415.1. Taxonomy (NCBI): domain Eukaryota; kingdom Metazoa; phylum Chordata; class Mammalia; order Primates; family Tarsiidae; genus Tarsius; species Tarsius wallacei. Next base: position 19,060 of record CAUYQG010039217.1, on the reverse strand, counting down.
GAAATGTGACTGAAGGAAGAACTATTCCAGATGGAGAATTTGGGTACGAAATTGTGATGGATAGACAGAAAAATAAACGCCAACAATAAAGCAAAACAAGCCAAAACAATAATAAACATCAACGCCACGATAAACATGAGTACGAGAGAGAAAGAAAATGTTAGACCTATATGGCATGTCTCAGTTGTGAAAATATTTGCATAGAAATGACAGTTCATGACTGAAAATATTTGCATAGAAATGGCAGTTCATGACTGATAATTATAAATATCAGTAACAAATTTCTACTAATCTAACAGATTTCAATGTAGCTATGTTGGGAGACTGAGAGGATGAGTGTGTGGAGCAGAGTGGTTTAAGAGTTAAAACCTCAGGTTCTATAGCAGGAAGCCAACAGATAATACTTTAAATTTGAAAATCAAAAAACAATATTATTTGTTGCTGAGATATTGAAAAGTAAATATCAAAAAAAAAATCAAAGAGCATGGAAAGCAGTTTCTTCTGGGGAATGGATATAGAATGTATAAAAGGAGAAACGGAATGTTAATTTTCAAAATGAGTTCTGTAGAACCATTTAGTTTTTTAAATTCCAGAAATGTATGGCATTGGCATTGATACATTATATTTCTAAAAGTGAAGGAAGGATAGGAACCAAACGTGGGGAGGGCAACATGATGAGATGACCATTTTCAGCACCACAATTCATAATCAGTATCAATACCATTAACAATCATTCCTTCAAAAGACTCTGAAGTAGAATGATTAGGATTATCATTATGACTAAATTAAGCTGGAAGTAGTTTGAACAAATATTGGTGGTTTGATAAAATCAAGAAAATACATGTTATTTTCAAATGGAATTCAGATGTAAATAAAATGACTTTGATGTGTCTGATGTGTCAACTGTTCATTAAGTTATAATAGGACCAGAGGGAGAGCCAGAAAAGTTGTTATTTGTGAATAGAACTTAAAAGTGAAAGTATTGTGTTCTTGTTTAATACTTTAACATCTTTCATTTGCCGAAGAATCAGAAACAATGGCCAATTTACTACTCACTGAGATCAAATGACTGTTAAAGTGTGCAAAGAAAGCGTCTGGAATTACAAAACACACTGTTTCTTTTGGAGAGAGAAAGGAAATGATTGGCTGAAGTTGTCAATTATCTTTAAATATTGCCCCCTAGGAATGGGCAATGTCATTATTATCTTTGGGACATTCGTTTGGGGGAGATGGTGGAAAGGAAAAATAGCAGAAACCAATATAAACCTTACTCAAACCACTCATTTTTAAGCCCTTTATAATATCTAAAATTTTACAGCCTGGATAAATTCATTTCTTTTTCCTTCTGTTTATTGAAAAATCGTAAAATTGTGAATGAACTGGACATGGAAAAGCTGTGCAGGCATAAAAGTGTTTCCACATTTTAAAATATATATATCAAGTTTCTACCTACTAACAAGTGCAGTAGGGACTGGGCTGAATTTCTGAGAGCTGAGTTTATCACTGGCCTTTCCTGATATTGGAATATAGAAGAGAGAGTTGAGCATTGAGTTCCATGATGGCCAGGAGGTCATTTTTGTCTCTCTTCCCGCCTTCAAACTCTTTTGCCTTCTTCTTACATATCTTTAGGCTTTTACTTTCCATTTCCTTTTCATTCTACTGTCTCTAGGAATGTGAACATGAATGCCATGGGATATTTAATTTTAGACCCGCCGCCAGGCTTGAAGGATACTACAAAGACTACAAATTACTATAGTAATAAACTCTTAGATTTATTTTTAACTGATGCAGTACATGTCTGTGTCATGCCTTTGGGCCCCAGAATATTTATTATTACAAGTTGTTCCTTGGCATTTCTTAGACAAATATTATAGAAATTATAATATAACTGAAGTCATAAGTGTAACTAATTTTCTGCACTAAATTTGCTACCACATGCAAGCCGAGTCAAAAGATCAGCCATAGATGAACATTTGCAAGAAGCTGGGCTTTTTGGAGATTATCCAAAGTATAATTTATTATTATCCAAATTTTAACATTCTAAGAAACATACAAGTGGGGCAAGCTACCCTTAAAATTCTGATATCACCCTCAGCTATGTTGAGAGTGCCTCCCTGACATCAAGCTTATTTATATTGAAAACAGCACAAGCACATTATGTTCGCCTTGCACGGTTGTGAGGATTAAATGAGATGATGTTTGTTAAAGCCTTGGCATAGAACATGTATCCGTTAGCTTTTGCTATGTAAAGAACCACTCCACAATTTAGTAGCTTAAAACATTATTTCTCAAGAATCTCTGGGTTGGCTGGGTGGTTCTTTTGGTTGGAGTTGACTTCTTTTGGTCTAGGATGGCCTCATTCATCTGACTAGTGACTGATTTGATTTTAGTTGCGGCAACAGGAAAGACTTGACCGTTGATTTCTCATCACCCAGCAATGTTTCCAAGAGCAGTAGGAGGCATCAAGACCCAATGCTCAAGTACTTTCCAAGTCTGTTTGTATTCCATTTGCTATTGCTATTATTTCATTGTCCACAACAAGTCATATCGCCAAGCCCAGAGTGAGGGTAAGAGATGACAACTGAGAGCATGAATGCAGGGAAACCAACTATTTGGACCATGTCTGTTGACTATCTATCATATTTCCTGACAAGTGGAACATGTTTTATGAATGAGTCGTTTTTATGATGAATACTTTGGCCCCAAAAGTTCTATCAACAACCTTGAGGAAAAGACCTGTTTAGTAAGGATCAAGGTGTTTCTGAGCTAACCTTGGAGAGCGATGGATTTTGCTTTCTACTATATGAATAAACACAAGCATGTCTTCCAAATATCAATGCTATGGAAACACTGGTATCTAAATGTACGCATTCATAACAAACTGCATTGCTGAAATATTTGTGAACGTGACCCAGATACAAATATTTACTGCTTTACTACATATTAGCAGCATCAAGCAAAGGTTAAGACAGAGATGTGAGAGCTAATCTTCCTGGATTTAAATATTGACTGTAACTGTCTAGCTACATGTCACCAGGCAAGTACTTAATTCTATGTATCTCAGCATTCTTTCCTATAAAGCGGGGGATATTAATAGAGTGTAATCCATGTGGTTCATATGAGAATTAATGAGTGTGTGTATATCTAGCATTGAGAACAGAACAGCACTTGTGACAGTCTGAGCATTAATTATTAGCCAGTATTATAATTATTTACAAATGACTCTAAATCATCTAAGTCACAAATTGGGCTATTCATAGATTATCCAGCATACTTTAGTTATGTTTCTTCCTTGTATGTATTTGATATGTTTTTATGGAATTCAAATTCAAATTTCAATATTAATTGATATCTTGATGTTCAATAACAGACTATTAGTACTGGAAGAACTTATTTATAAAGATCAGCTCTACAGTAATCTCATTGTTAGGTGCTCAGAGTGATTGATTTTTCTGAGGACAAAGAGCAGTGAATTGCCTCCCTGCATCTAGAATAGAGGTCCTGGAACTTCTAATTTGGAGATCATTCCAGTTAATTAAATTCTAATATTATATACCATAGTAGGGAATGAATACATTTAATTAGTAATTGAAAAAAATGCAGAAACTTAACCTATAAAACGTTCTATGCTTTAAAAATGTTGATTCTGGGATGTTTGGGAGATACAAATTTGGCTGCCTATACTTTTTTCTGAACTTGGAGAAAGTTGAATTCAGATATTGAACTGAATTTGGGAAACCGTTTTCATTTCAAGTTTTCCAAAATTTAATGTCTCTCTAGTGTAGGGTTTACGTTTTGGACCTTTCTGGACTCACCTCTGGAATTCTTTAAAAACACATACGTGGATGTTGAGCTAGTTTGCTATTATCCCAGTGCCTTGGATCTTAGGAAGTAGTTAACGTCATGAAAAAAATACGGCCCTTGCTTTAAGTTTGCTTGATTTGAGAGGCCATTCTGCAACAGATGAATTCCCAAAGATGACATAACAGCAAAGTGAATACTGGACCGGCAATTTGGGCAGAGTCTGAACTTCTGAATAAAAATTCAAATGAGCAAATATAAAATAAAATTAAGTTAAATTGAAAGTGGGCGGATCGTACACATGGCCTTAGTTCTAGATGTTACATTTATGATTTGAAGGTGACATTCCGTGATTGACTGGCGTGCAAGGTTAAGAAGTCAGTGTCTGTGAAATGTTGTCAAAAATCCCCTACAGAAGCTCATCCTAAAAGATCAGTTTTTGTTTTGGAGTTTCTGAATCCGTGAAACCAAGGTGGGGAATCTGGGCGCTTTCCCCCCCACGGTCTTCACCCCATCGGAATTGAGTGTTTCTCTAGGACTGCTTCCACTGTGAGGTAAACTCCAGGGCAGAGGGGCTGCTTCAAAGCAAATGAGGCCCTTAATTCATCATAAAAATGAAGACTAGTTGTTAAGGTTTTATTGGATTACAATAAAGGCTCCTAGCACTAGGAGTCTGTGGTTTGATTCCCGGCATCACAGGGGGAGCTTGAAATCATAACCACAGATTATAGCAATGAGCTTCCAAATTTCCATATCCTAAGCAAAGATGCTGCTTTCCTGGAGCTGATGTGGAATTACATGCTCTGTGATTTTAGGATATGTATTGGAAAATTTTCTGTTTGGATATCATTTCAAGGGGGCTGTGATTCTCCAATCACCTCTGTGGTTACAGCTTCAACGTTCTTAAAAAAGAAAAAGAAAGAAAAAAAATAAAATGAGACGAAACAAAGGATGATTGTTGTGACTCCTTCCATTCCGTCCTCTTGTACAGCTTGACTGTTTTCATTAATTTTTTTTTTCTTTCAGTGAGTTCAGTGAAAGTTCTTACAAGGTCATTCTAGGCTGTAGAAGTGACTTAAGCAGATCTAGGTCTAACCTCTCTTTTCAAACTTCCTCTGATAAGGTTGTGTTTTATAAGATAAGCAGACTCTAAATCACATATAATATATATATAGTATCCTGGCAGAGAGACCATATTGAGCCATATTAAAGAAATAAGTATGAGGGAGATATAAACAGATACATTTTATTCTTCTTCTTGTAGGACATATCTGATTTAACGGGCAAAGAAAAATAATACCAGTTTGAGTTCTTTTCTATCTCAAATTCATTGGAACACAAAATTTTTTTTTAACAAAATGGGAACAAAACCGATGAAAACAAAATTCATGCCTACGTTCATGGCACTGCCTGAAGCGTCTGGCTGTATTTGTTCTTCACCACGTGGCCTAACAGCTATTTCGGCATTATAGGAAGACTTGTCTTTTCGTGGCTGGAGGGAGAAAGTGTCGATTCGTTTGGGATGGAGATCCATGCCTAGGGGTTTGTTTTCTGCCTGGCCCATCGACAGTTGCCGGTGTCTTCCTCCACTTCTGAATATGAGAAAATCACTTGGTGTTTTCTCTGCGTGGTTAAAATGCTCTTTTCTAATAAGTAGGAATCAGAAAATTCAGACTTAAACAATAAAAAAGCATCTTATCTCACGGAAGTGGAAATCCAGATTTAGGGCTCTGGAGGTGCTTTTATTAGTGGCTTAATGATGCCACCAAGGACTTTGGGTGATTGGATTTTTGTTCCCAAGTGTCTTTCTTCCCTGGAAGAGGATTAAATGTCTGTGCCTGTGACTTGTCATGCCCCTGTGAGAAGAGGACGCTCCACTGTCCCCTCACCCCTCACTTTACTGGCTTTGGGCTTGGCTGGTAACATGGTCTGGACAGTGGGGAGAGAGAGCAGGCCTGAAGCGTCCACCTAAAAATGGTAGAGTGGGTTAGCTCTGGTTTCCCGTGCAGGTCACTGCCTTCTGCCAGGAAAACAGCTCACCCTCCCACATTAGTCTGAGTCTAAGGACAGGGCATGCATTTGTGAGGCTGCTAGGGTCTGAGAAATGCAAACATTCCTCTATTCATTCCTCACACAGAACATAAAGACTGGTAGTCAATCAATTTACATCGTTTTTTAAAAATGGGGGGCATAATTGGCTGCTCAGCTTAGGTCTGCAACGAGAGGGCACTTGAGGATGACTGGAGGAGTCCCACAGCCTACCTATGACAAAGGCAAATGAAAATGTGTTGCCTTAAGCCACAAACACACTGGAGTTATTGCCGCAGGAAAAGCTGACTGATGTTATGATCCGGTGTCTTTGCATCTCTCCATCTCTGCCACTGCCAGGAAAGTCTGCTTTCTGAAGCCTGTTTTCCTGTGATTGGAGAAGGGAGGCAGCTGACTCAAGCATCACCTTCAGATGTGACAAGAGTTCGAGGCAGAGAGACGCTGTCTCATTCTGTGATTCCTTAAGAGTAGACACACATCCTTCCTTGGCAGACCTCTGCTGGCGCCTCACTGAGCAGAAATGGGCCCTAGGCCCACCATTGAACTTCATCATTGGCGAGGAAGATGGTAGCACCGCGATGGACCCATGGCAGTCAGGGTTCACCCCTCAGCAGAAGGAGCTGACCCTCTTTTGAGTTATGTATGTAGGGCAAAATGGGGTGGCAATTGTTAGATACCTAAACAAAATCAGGTCTTTGCTAGCCAGGACAAAGAGAGAAAAGAAAGTTGACAGGCATGTCCAAATGCTCCTACAGCCTTGTTCTTCTCTGAATTTTCTTACACCTCATTTTTGCCATTGTCTCTCTACTCTAGCCCCCACAGGTCTAGTATCCTGTAATTTTCTCTCTTTTTTCCCTTTTTCCCTATTTTTGTCATCCTCTTACTTTTGCCCCGCTTCCCTCAAAGTATGGGATTTTCTTCTCTTCAGGCCTCCAGTGAATTAGATGATGCCCACCCTCATCGGAAAGGACAAGCTACTATACTGAGTTCACAGGTTCAAAACCTAATCTCATCCAGAAACACCCTTCCAGACACACCGGGAAATGATGTTTAATCTGGGTCTCTTGTGGCCGGTCAACTGGACACATAAAATTAGCCATGGTAGTTAGTGTGGACAGGAAAAATACTTTCACTCCTTTTATCATTTTATTAAAAATAATGAGAATATGAATAATCTTTACTTTTTTTGCTTTCAGTATTTCCATATAACATGTATTTAAGTTGTCATGTTTATATTCTTTATTTGGCCTCAAAAGTTTAAGAATTTTTATAGAGATCTTTATGGAGACCTTTACTGAATCATTAGAAGCTTATAAAGTAAGATAACTATATTACCAGTAAATTGGAAGGGTCTGAGGAATGTTAAAGTTAAAATAAGAGACCATGTTGTGAGGCAGAGAGCAGCATTCTCTGGTTGTTGGTGGCACCAATGATGTGGTTATTGATTATGGAGTGTGGTCCAAGAAAAAAAAAATTGAGCAGCTTTTTTTTTTTGGCATGACACCATTCCTGACCTGTTTCCTCTGGTGATAATAGCTAACTTGGGACAGTCTTAAAAGGCATGTGTGTATTTCTGAGTACAGGTCTGTGTGAGAATTTTAATCATTATTTTTTCCCTGGGTGGAAGGAAATGCCAGTGGCCTGAGCTTCAGGAATCTCAGTCTCGCAGCCTGATATCTTTCGACATTCTGGGGTGTATTGTAAATCTCTTTCGTCTGCTTTGATGGAGGCTGCCGTATGGTATATATCTGCTACAATGTCTGCCTTTTCCTTCCTGCCAATTATGCCCCCCATTTTTAAAAAGCGATGTAAATTGATTGACTACCAGTCTTTATGTTCTGTGTGAGGAATGAATAGAGGAATGTTTGCATTTCTCAGACCCTAGCAGCCTCACAAATGCGTGCCCTGTCCTTAGACTCAGACTAATGTGGGAGGGTGAGAAACTCACTGTTCCTCAGCGAGGATTAAGCAAGAAGCCCTCGGGATGATGTGCATGACCTTTACGACTGTCCCAAAGTTTGTCTTCCTCCTTCCTCTCCCCATTGCCCAGCTACAGAATTGCTTGTGTTTCTGCGAATATCAGGCTCCCTCAAGCCCCTGGGACTTTGCCGTCCTCATCTTTTGCCAGCTTCATCTCGTAAACACGAAAAATAATCTGCTAGTCCTTCAAAACTCAACTTGCAGTTTCCTTCCGTTGTCAAAACCTTCTCTGACCTCTCTAGAGTTAAATGTTTACCGTCTACACATTGAATGGGCTTCCGTTGTTCATATGGCTGTTATCATTTATATCCACTTACTGTAATTATTGATTTGCAGTCTATTTCCTTGGCTAGATTTTGTGCTGTTCAGAGGTAGAAAGGATGCACTACTCATTTTAAAAATAGCATCTAGAATATGCCACACGCATGACAAGCATGGAAATAAACCCCCAACAATTAATACGTACATGAATGTATGATTATAATATACTTTTTTCAGCAAGTGACCCCAGAAGCAAGTAATTTCTAAATTAATAATCAACTCATTTCATGGAAAATAGAGCTAGGCCCCCTTTGAAGTTTGTTTTGGGTTCTCAATCAATCAAAAGTCTTCTTTCAAAGTTTAATTCCTCCGTGCCCCTCAATTAACTGATTTTCTGGAATGCAACGATTGCTACTTCTTTAGAGCTTTGGGTTTTACACAGGGGATGTTTTGGGCTTTAGTAGTCTGCCAAAATGTGAAGGCCTAAGCCATCCACAAGTTCTCTACCCAGTTTCATATCGTGCCCTTCACCCTCCTTAGTTCTATGTCCTCCTATAGATGCCCAGCCATTCCCTCCTGGTTATCCAGGTACAGAGAAGCCCGCTATTTTGGGGATAATTCATTTCCTCCCCTAGCAGCAATACACTTCCCCACTTTGACTGTGTTGCTAACTGATCCTATTTATTGACCTAGAAACAATGAGGGGCAAGGGAAGCCTCGAGCAAACGTCATCTTGTAGGGCATCCTTCCTGGATGATAGTCTTCAGGTCATAGGATAGTATTCTTCTCTAGCAAGAGCAAGAGGCTGCTTCTGAACACGCAGAGGGCTCACGAGACTCCGGAAGTTCAAAGTTCCAGAGGGCGTCAACCCATACAAAATCTCTATCTGAGGTCTATGGACCCTACTGCCATCTTTTTTAGGGCTTTGGGTTTTACCCAGAGAACATTTTAGGCCATGAATTCAGTCTCCTTTGTAACTCCACTGCTTTAAAGATAAAAGCTTGGGCATAATTCCCAGTAGTTTGTTGGCTGCAGGGTGTGTAGGCTTCTCTGCTGCCCCACTGCTACCTATAGGCTTTCTGACTCCTTCAGCTTGCCAGTTGACAACTGGCTATCCCAGCCTGTAATTCTCTTTCTGCAAGGCTTCTAGGACATTTGACACAAACCCTCAAAACCCCACAATATTACAATTTTCACTGCTTCTTATTCCTTTGCAGTGCTAGAGAAAGTACCTAAGCTGGCGTTACGTTTTTAGTGCTGGAGTGACAGCAGAAGCCCTTCTACCTGGGCTTGATCCACCATAGGTGAGCAGCTTAGTAATCGTGAGTTTGCAGTCCGGCAGGATTAGCACGACCCCACTCACCTTCAGCAGGAAGATGCCTCCTGCCATTTGACTGGCAAGTGATCCAAATTCTGGAGTTTCATTCCGAGCGTCACTATCTAGGATCCATTTTGGCGGCAATGAATTAAAAACCAAACTCTGAAGCGAGCAATCAAGTGCAAGTAGCTTTTGTGGGAGGTGAATTCAGGAGGCACACATGGAGAGAGGGGCGGTGAGACAGGAAGAAGCCAATAAAGCTTAGGTAAGTGAATGTGTTGCCGCTTTGGATGGCTGGGGCTCCATCTTGCTCGAGACTTTCTGAAAGACCCCTCAGAGCGTATCTCAGAATTGTTCCACTGTGGGTAAGAAAGCTGAGCTTTTACCACCAGCTTCTGGCCTTCCTTACTTCCAGGGGCAACAACCACCTGGCCTGGCCCGCCGTAGGCTGGGTTTACACCTGCAGCCAAAAACCCCAGGTCGGAAGAGCTGCAGGTCATTGAGGCAGGAAACTATGTGAGTGGGAACCGCACCCCCCTTCCCACCCCCCCCCCCCACCCCGTGCGGCCGGAGGCTGTGAACATCCCATGGACATTTTGAAAGTTAGGCAAGGGAGCTTGGAGCTGATGTGGTAAAGAACAGAGATTCGCGGGACATGTTTGTGCTTTTTAGTCCCTGGAAAGTAGTGTTTTTAGGCATGTGGCTGGCAGTGGAATGGAAGTTATTTCAGGGAGGGACTTAAGAAAAGAATGCCAGCAAGAAAACTGTGACGATGATCCAAAAATAAAACGCGAAAAGGCTGCAGTAAGGCATGGGGAATGAGGATGCAGATGAAGGACAAGTACCATACATCACCTATACTTCTTTCTTTTTCACTACTATATATTATTCCATGGTAAGAATAGACCACGATGAATCTCACACACATAGCACAGAGCATATAAAAAAGGTGCAGGAGAAAACATACAATATGATGCCAGATAAGGGTAAAAGCATGCCAGTTACGTATGTTTAGAGGTACATATGCATGTAGCTTGGTATGCTAAAAGTACAAAGAAATTCATTAGAATAATAAACACCAAATTCAGGATGGTGGTTAATTTCTGAGAGATAGAGAGAAGATATATTTGGAAGGGCTGTTCTTTGTGGTTTCATTTGTGCTGGTTGGTGTTCCTTTAATTTGTAAGCTGAGTGATGTGTACATTGGTGCGCATCATATAATTATACTTTTTGGTATTTCTAAATTAATGAAGAGGTATTTTAAAAAATAAAGTATAGAACTTGATGTCCTAGGGTACAAATAACAGAATAAGAATGACCTAAGTTGATTCAACATGTTTTTTTTAGAGGGTTTTTTGTTTGAAATTGTATTTTCAAATTATGGTTGTAAACGTTGAAATGGTATTTTGACAAATTACAGCTGTAACTATTTATGGGGTACAAAGGGGTGTTTTGATTTTTGAATAGGATATGCGATGATTAAATTAAACTAATTAATATCTTTATCAAACCAAATATTTAACCTTTTGTGATAAGAGCCTTAGAGATTTACTGTTTAAAATGTATAGCCTCTAATTATCAACTATATTTAGCATGCCGTTCCACTGATTCAAAAAATCAAACATAAGCTTTGCACAATATGATAAAAACTGAATTTCTTCACATACCCACGTGTACACTTACATCCGCATAAAACAGCAAGGAGGAAACAATCCTCATGTGTTACATCTTTGTCTCTGTCTACGCTGAAGCTCCAGTAAATAACATTTTAATTAGCTGGTGAGCTGTAATTTCCATTTGCAAGAGATGATTTATAGAAGGTAAGATCACTGAGTTTAGAGGGACGGCTGATTAAATGAAGTGATTTTTACAGATGTGTCTTCCAAAACAGCACTACACATTGAGATGGATTTTCCTCAAAGGAGCTAGTATTCGAGCTGCAGTGAAATGTGAACAGGTTTTTATCAGCAGGCGCTCCAAGGGGGAGCTGTGACACTTCATCTCTGTACCAGTTTTCCAAGAACAACAGCATAATCTGCCTCTGGTCTTGCACAGTAGGGCTAGAAGCAATGACTTACACCACAGTGCACGGTGAATGACACCACCCATGAATGACAACTACAAAAGAAACAGTATCAGTGTCTTTTCCCCTCGTTGTGGTCTCTTTCGACCACAGCCTGTCTCTGCTCTCACTGACTGTTAGTGACGTCAAAGCAAAATGTCCCTGCTAAGGGAAAAATAGAAAACAACTTAGAGAACATACTGGGTTTCTTCATTTGCAGTTAAATCATTCCACGGAAGGATAGTACCAAGATCCCCAAGAAAGAAAGACATTAACATTATGTTAAGAGCACTAATGTTTTCTCTGAGTATTTGTGAAGTAATAGTGAGGACAGCAATTTCATAAGGAGAAATTTCTGACTATAGTTTCTTTATAAATTGAAAGTCAAACCTGTTTTTCCCTCCAAAATTTTATATACTAGCTCCCGCGGGCAATATTATTTACCATATCGTTAGACTTTGGATGTTGAATTTTATTGTAATTTTTATAGGAGGAGAGACTGCATTTAATAAAACTTACATAAAACTGCATTTTCCTTCAGCAGCCAAATAAAATGGAGCCTTAGGACATTTGCTGAAAAGATATGTCCTGCGTTTCTGGTTAGCTTGTCACAAGGAAAACGAGAAAGACCTACAAGTTTTAGCTACAACATGAAAAATCCAAGACCTTTGATTTCTTCTTCTCCCTCAGTTTTGACTTTGCCTTGCTCTCGGAGAATGGGAAAGTAATGTCACCGATCTGGCTCTGGTTTTTTCAGTGACACAGGAGAAATGAACTTGCTAGGGTTAGTTATTTTTCATAGTCAAAAAGAGGGTTTCCTAAGTTTTCCACTGTACTGGCGTTCATCAACCTTTCATAAAAGAAGTCTGATGAGTGAGAGTTGGGAGAAGGCTCTGGGTGGGACTTTTTCTTCATGTGCTATTACCCTAAGAAAGATTTAGTTCATTTGTCGTTGAGATTTTACTGTGAATTGCTTTAATTGGATCATTAAATTGCCTTTATCCTTACACACAGCAAGGATCAGAACACTTATTAATCCTTAAGTCAACAAATGTTATGTTGAACTGGCCTGAGGCATTTTACCAGGACTTCCGCATTTTTCTTCTTCTCCTTCCTCTTTCTCTTCTTCTTCCTTTCCTTCTCCTCCTCGTCTTCCTTTTGATGGCAGAGTGGACATGGATAAGAGAGGAAAAGTCTGGACGAATGGAATTCTTGGGTGGCTACTTTGGACAGCTACAAGACAGCGAAGGCCTGGGCCATTTAGGAGTCTGGTAATGTATAGTGTGACTGAGTATGCATGGTGCGACAAAGTGTGCGTGTGTGTGTGTGTGCATTTGAGAGAGGGATTACTCACATCCTTCGATGCCTATAGTCACGGATATGAGACATCTTACTGTTGCGGTGGATGGGATTACGTTTAGAACTGTCACGCCCCAAGTGCAAAATGTGCTTCTGTTGAGAAACTGGCTGAAGAGACAAACTGAACTGAGGAATCCCCACTTCCTGCACTGGTGGCAGCAATAGAAAATCATCGACGAATTTATCCAGTGCTAACGACCTTGGTATTTTTAAAGTTTGTTATCTCCTCCTCCGGAGTCCAGAAATCAATGAGTTGAAGCAAATGTCAACAGCAAAGGCAGGCTGTTGACTTGTCCAAAGTGTCATGGACTATTCCCAAAGCAGCAGATCTATATATTGTAAAATTTTTTTTAAAAAAAGTCTTATGTGTTTGTAAGCAAGCCATCCATACCCAGTCATCCTCTCTCCTGCTTTCTCTTCTCCACTAACTTGCTACGTACCATTTCCTCTTAAACATCATTGACAAAGGATGTTTTAACTTTTTTGGCTAATTGTTAGCAATGTGTAAAATAACTAGGGGCAGTGATACCTCACTGCCATGCTACGGATTATGTTCTTTCCCAGTGGGATCAAGACATTAAACCAAAGCACACAGGAGTGATAACGCACCTACAGACAGCATCTCTAGTGCCTATGTAGTGGTTTCCGTCATTCGTTTCACCGTATTAACAAGCTGGAACCAGAGCAGCAGGCAGATGTTTTCGATTCTGGGCCCTTGGTTTGCTGAAGAGATGCACCTTTGTGGAGCCTGGCTGTTGAATGGATGGCCCATGCTGAGCTTGTCAGCCTTAACACTGGCTAGTGATTTGTGTTGGGCCATTAAGCATGAAAGGAAAGCAATGCGGTCTTTTTTTCAGGGAAAGAATAGATGAAATGTCCCTGAATAAATACTAGAAGGGCGTTATGACTTTTAGAAGTTGGCTCAGGCAAGTATCACTTAACGAGGTCTGGGAGGCCCCTTGGAGTGGAATAAATCATGGGTAATGATATAATGATTTTTTTAAAGTATAGTGTGGAAAACCAACTTCTATTTGCAAATGTCATATCTAGTATCCAGGAAACTAGCATCATTACTTTTTGAGAAGGGTCTGTGCATTTAAACTAAAAATAATTTTTAATAGTCCTTGTTAAAAACAAACTGATTGTTTGACAAACAGACTGGCAAACAAGCAAGATGAGGAACTAGAGTAGTTTTTGCTTTTGATTTTGAGGATTAGTCCTGGTAGAAGGAGCTGGTGCCTAAAATACTCCCTGCAGTTTCCTAATATTTGGTTCAAATCCTCTGATAAAGAAATATATTACAATGGGGTTGACATAATTCTGGAAGAAATAAAAATGAAAAACACAGCCCCCTCCACCACCACCAAAACTATTAATCAAACAAAAACACATCATAAAAGCAGGAACGATGTTTCTAACTGGTCAGACAGCCTTTGTGGAGACTATTTGGTGAAGGCTTGGGATGTGGTACATGCTTGTCCTTTACTTGGAAGGTCGAGTTGAATGAAGGACTGTAGTGAGATATTCAGATTGTCTCGTGGTGACACAAAAGCCCAGGTTTTTGAGTCAGCTTGAGGAATCAGGTAAAAGGGGGGGGGGTACCCAGGACATCTAAGCATTAACGCAAGGCAGCAGGGTGCATCTGGGTGTGTTTCCTGGTTCCAGAGCCTGTCTTCACTTCTTTTTTTGAGGGTAGAACGCGCAACTGGCATGTATTCTCTTTGATCACCATATGAATGATTTGCTGTGACTAATACCTATTAGATTCCCAATCATGCTAGAAAAATCACTACTTTATATACCTGCACTCATTCTTCAATGCTGGAGTTACCAAATAGGTGGGTGTTATTTAAAGGTGAAGCTGGAGATCTCATGAAGCTGGGAAGTAATGGAGTGATAGTGCGTCTACACTGATTCAGATTCTTCCCTTGGGCATAAAGTCAGTGGAAAAGATTATAAAGGTGTGAAAAGGACTTCCCATAGGCAAGTAGGACCTGAGAAGTGTCTTAAAAGGCTTCCAGCAGCCTCGGGTTTTTCTTTACCCAGCAGGATGGGGACTCAGCTTATCAACTTGAGCTTTATATTTCTGGGGAATTAATCAAATTGGCAGATTATAACGACCTCCCCAGAGAATTGCAATATGAACCCCTTTGATAGATATCCAATTATTTTGGGTTACATGGAGTTTATGAGTTTTTCAGGAAATTAGGCATGACCCTTATTTTGCCAAAGTTAATTGCCCTTGCAGTCTGGCTATTGAAAAGCCTATACCCGGTAGGAATTTGATGGAAAGCCTCGGCCCAGAACTGTCGTACCAATTGTGCTTGGAGACTGAGAGATTACAGTGGCAGAAAGGTTAAGGAGAAAAAAAAAATTAGAAATGTGATATGGGGCTTTATAGATTTAATTTTAGGTCCAGGAAGGAGGATGCCAAGTGTGGACTCGTTCTCAGTTTAAAGGGGATTTAGAATGATCTCAAATTCCTCCCAGCTCTGAGGGCTTAAGATTCTATGATACTAAAAACTAAAATGGAAAGCAAAAGGCCAGTGGCAGAGGGCCAAGTTGGTGAGGCTGGTCTGGGTTGATGAGCGGAGCGGCCAGGGTGGGTTTTGGTCGACTGAATCTTACCTTTTGAATAGCTTCCTCAGTTGCCCAGTCCCGCAGTTTGTCCAGGTGTGACTCTGGGTAGCACAGTTTCCTAGCTGCAGTGCTCCATGGGGTCTGCTCTCCTGGGATCAATTTGTGGGTGGTAAAGCAGAACTACAGGAAGCATCAGAATGATGATAAGGAGTCTGAGCTCTGGGGAGAGAATGTCTACATTCAAAGTTCAGCTTTATTGCTTGCTAGAATATTAAGGAAATGACTTACCCTTCTGTGCCTCAGTTTCCGAGTCTGTAAATGGGAATGATAAAACCCTCCCTCGTAGAGTTCCTTTGGCAAGTGAACTCATTTGGTTTACTGTCTGCACCATATGGGCGGGGCTTTCTGTGGGTTTTATTTACTGCGGCATCCCCAAGTGATAGAACGCTTCCTAACACAAAGTAGATGCCTGCTATGTTTTAAGTGAGTGGGAAAATGTAGTGTTCCAAACAATGCTTGGAACACAGTAAATCCTTCATAAGTGATGGTTGTTGGCATGCTTTTTCTTCAAAGTGACTACGTTGTTTGTTTGTCTTCATACTTTCAATACCCATCACAGTGCTAGAACTTTGAAGGAAGATGCTGTGACGGGTAAACAGTGCCCCTCCTCCAACAACGAAGTTAGGGTTAAACTGGCAAGCGCTTTTCCTCTGTCTCTTACCTTGAGATGACCTTCTCTACCAACTCTCTTGGAAGAACTCAGTCTATGCTGACACTGGTTTACCTCTCTTAAGGAAATCTGACACAGTGAAATGTCCATCATGTCAACACCATAAGGTCATTGTTCCCTTTTTTCGTTTACACTATTAACGTTCGAGATGTTTCAATGCCATGCTTGGTTTAAAAAAGAAAGGTGTACAGATTTAAAAATATTCAGAATGCCAGCACTGTTAAAATATTCACCAGTTACCTCTGTACCTTTGTCGGTTTCTTGAGTTCTTCGCGGGCAGCAGCAACTTTGAACTGACTTGGTGAGCGAGAGCACTTGTTGATGCCGCTTCTTACTGCAATCATTCAGTGATGTGTTTTCAGGATCTGAATCAAAAGAACATTTTTCTGCAATCTGTACAAACCTGCTTGGCACGTGCTCCTGTTTATGGAAAATCCGAATGTATATTTGTGTTCTTTTGAAAGGGGTGGGAGTTGGAAGGCAGGTCACTCAGGAGATTAAGACTCCAGCTTTCCACTCAGCAAGCTAAATTCTTGAAGCCCTATCTTATTTCATAAAGTAAGCAGAAGTTTGAGCTTAGTCTAGACTCTGGCTGACAAGGAGACAAAAGAAAGGAATCCACTCAGAGGAGGGCAAGTCGCAGACTCGACTTGAAGGATGACCTGGGATGACAGAAGAAATTGGGCCATGAGGAAGGTGTCTTTTCCTTTGTTGAGCAACTGCTGTTTACTATCCCATTTATTTCTCACAACTCTGAGAGGTAGCTGTTGCCATAAAAACCACACAGATGCAACAGGCTCAGAGAGCAACTTGCCTTTGTTCCGCAGCTAAGAATTGGTAGAGTCAGGACCACAGTATCACATAACATATGCCCATACGTGTCCAAAAGTTTTCAGTATGAAAATTTCATGCCCACAGAAGAGTTGCGAGCATGTTACAATGAACTGTCTTGAACCAATCACTGAGTTTCAAAGATTGTTGACTCATAACAACCCTGTTCATCTCTACTGTCCTTATTCCAGCCCCTCCTCCAGTGGGTTATCATCAAGGATATTTAGTATGTATTTCCAAAAGAGAAATACTTATTCAGTGTACAATCAAAACATCACCTTATGCCTAAATTGAAACAACAATTTCTTATTACTAGCCAACGTCCGGTAGGTATCTGAGTTTTCCTGATGGTGTGGCTAGGATTTTAACCCAGAGTCTACACGAAAAGCTTGAGACACAAGTGTGCGATAAGATTGGTGGATATGGGTGACCCCTCTGATAAACCTGTAGCAATTTTGTCTTAGAATTTTAAAAAGAAAACTGCTTTTGGATCCCTCGGGTCCCTCACAAGCAAGCACTTCTTACAGCTCCAGTCTGTGTTTACTTTATAGAGGTAACAAGTAAAGGAAATTAGGAAGATGTGTAGTTGAACCTTGTGCCTCAGTCCCTCCCACAAATCATGGATATCTGAGAGAAGAGGAAGAGGGCGGAGTAGAGAAGGGAGCGGAGGTGTGACGGGTCTCTCCCCAGCAGAAACAAGGTAGGCATTTTTACATATTTCCAACACGAAATATGTTCCGTGCTCTAGCTGTTTAACAAGGTTTTATTGCCATTTCTAATCAAGGACTTCAGCTAAAGCATTAGATCAGTAGCCTTTGGTTTCTAAAGTTAGGTAGAAATCCAGTTTTGCTGTTGGGTTCTCTTTCTGCGCATTCCTGGGATTCATGAATTTTGTCCTGAACTTTCTGGGAGCAAGAGCTGAGGACTGGACATGACTTTTCAATTAATGCAAATCACAGTCTCTGGGTCTCCTCGATGTCAGCATGTGACTTGGCTGGAGGCTTTTATTTTGCTTAGAGCAGTGACCAAGCAAATGAATACATGCTCCTGAATATTTGACAAGGGTGACAGCATGTGTGGCTGGAGCGGCAGTTGGCCACACTTAGCTTTTTAATCTAGGTACTTTCTAGACTGATGATGCATGTTTTACCCTGTTAGACTGGATTTTGTTGGGTCACGTCTGAGATGCAATTGTGCTTTTGGCGTTCATGTGGGGACAAATAGATATGGACTGAACCAACTGTATAATTTGCAGGGCCTGGTACAAAGCAGAAAGGAGGGGGGAGCTCAGTAAAAAAAAATATGTTAAGAATTTGAAGGTGGAAGCAACAGGGCCCTTTTAAACACACACATGAAATTAACCATGGTCATAGAGCACAGAGCCTCCAGGTGGAAACTGACAGATGTTTCTAAGATCAGAAAAAGTAAGAGAGAGCTGAGAGTCCAATTCAGCTTGGTGTGGAATTGCAGGAGACAAACAAAGTGCCCCCTGATCAAAGATAGACAGGTGAGAGCAGGGAGACAATGTCTCTCTCAGGTCTCCTGATATTATTGTGACTGAGTCAGGGGGCATGTTTCCTAATTTATGTTGACCAGGCAGAGCAAGATCAGCAGTTACCTGGTGGTAAACTGAAGCCCAGGTTAAAAACAAAACTAAGCCGGGCTCGGTGGCTCAGCATGTAATCCTGCGCCTTGGGAGGCTGAGGTGAGTGGATTGCCTGAGCCCGTGGGTTCGAGACCCGCCTGGGCAGGCGAAACCTCATCTCTACAATAAATCAAAAAAAATTAGCCGGGCGTGGTAGCGCGCGCCTGTAATTCCGGCTACTCGGAAGGCTGAGGCGGAAGGATCGCCGGAGCCCGGCGGGTCGAGGCTGCGGTGGCCGGGAGCGGCCACTGCACTCCAGTCTGGGCGATCGAGTGGGACTCCAACTCAAAAAATAAAAGACTTTACCATTGAAATATTTGGGCATCCTTGTCAGAAATCATGTGTGGGTCCAAATCTATACTCTTCATTCTGTTTTGTTGATCTCTATGTTTATTCTCACAACAGCATCTCTGTGTCTTAATTACTTTAGTGTTACAGTAAGTC